>PVJH01002579.1:41079-164977 GCA_004026705.1 Nesogale talazaci | reverse complement strand
TATATCTCTATACTTTTATAGTCTTCAACCAAAAAGGGTTGCTCTCATTTTTTTTAATGTCAGGGTGCCTCATGAAAAATTTCTATTATGTCTTAATTTCTCTTTTCAGTAACATTTAAGCTTCCTGACACTTATAAATAAATAATATGAACACTTTTTACTTAAAGACCAACTATGGGTAAAGATAAGTGAATATTTTCTGTGTAAATCATATTAGATTATTAATTGATATCCTTTTATAACTATGAATATGAAGATTTTAAAATATAAATTTGTGAATGTGATATTTGCAATAATGATTAAATTATTGATTAAATATTATTGAACTACCATATACTGTGTGTATTTTGCTTATATTATACATAGAAATATGTTAAATTAATATAATTATATTATAATATAATTAATATAATTTCAGGCATATGCATATATATAGGCACATGGGGCCTTGGTTAGCAAATCTTCAGTATTCATATGCTTCCTCAAAATTCAGACATTTGAATTCACCAGTCTCTCCATAAGAGAGAGATAGGACAAATTGCTCCCATAAAAACTGCAGCCTCGGCAACCCTTTGGGTTCTATTCTGCCTCATGGTTTTGCTATGTGCTGGAATTGACTCCTAGCCAATGGGCTTATGTGTACATACACAATAGTACTAAAGTTGAGACTAGAACGCTAAAATTTAGTTGTGGCTTTTTATCAGTTTAGACACATTGCTACAAATAGGGGTGCTTTTCAATATTTACATTATTACATAATTTGTCTCTCTCTTAAATACCCCTCTAAAATAAGGAAAATATATATCACCATAAATTTTCATTTTCACTGAGGAGCAAAAGAGACTTTCTCCCATTACGTTATTAACAGTAAAACTGGAATACATGCTAAAAGGAGTCCACCCATACTTCTATCTCTCACTAGATTATTAGCAGTAAGACTGGAATACATGTTAAAGGAGTCTGCCCAAATTTATATGTAATATTGCAGGGATCATTTTACCATAAGGCAAAATTGATTCCAAGAACTTCTTCTGTAGATCTGTTAAACAACCTTCTGTTGCTCATGAATCAAAATTTGTATTCCTTATGTGCAAACAGAAGGTGCGGGTAAGCAAACCAATTTGTGTAAATTAGTTACTTTTCCACAAAATTTTCAGTCTCCTCTCAATATGCTTACATTAGCAATTATTAGTCTTGCCTAAAATCTTTCATTTTTTCTATGTTGTTTGGTGCTGTCTACTTGTATTTAGTGATAGTGAAAAGAGACAAACCTGAAACACACTTTTCTGCCTTTAAACTAGGCAGTAACTTGCTCTTCCGCTAGACAGCCTGTTGGTCTATGCACAAATGATCCTTATGAATAATTGACTGTATGGAATTCCTAATCTCCACAAAGTTATTCCTCATTTGTTGTGACCTTCACATTCTAATGCCTTTGAGTAATGAATTAAATCAAAATAAACTTATCTCTGGTAATCTGTTCTTTCAGGCATTGTCTACCTTTATTTTATTATATTTTACTAGTTGAGATTTATGCATATATAAAATAATTTCAAACTTCTAATCATGCCTAGCAAAGTTGCATTTTTATCGTCACAGTTTGCAAACATTCTTTCACTCTATGAACCTTTGATGTCTGCACCCCTTCTTCCCTCTACCCACTCTGTGTCCGCCTCTACCCCAAACCTTTAATCCACTTGACACTCTAGCAATACTCCAAAAAAACCAAACATAAACTGTGGGAAGCCAAATGCTGTTCCCATCCCTCAGTGACCCCTTCATTGACCTTTTGTAGCGGTTTGCGGGCAACATAACCTTTGAATCCATGGGTTCACCTAATTACCATGCGGACCTGTTAAGTTCACCTAATTAGCATGTGTACCTGTTTGAGAACTGCTTCCCGCCATTTCCCCCCACCCCCCGCTGTTTCTTTGAAGCTATGTGTATGATTGGCTCATTATCCCTACCTCTCATTTCCATATGTTATACCTCCCCTTCCTATTGCTAGCCTATACTGACCCTACCTTTTGGCTCAATAAACAAGATTTGATCAGAATCCTGTCTTGTCTCCATTTCTCACGTCTCTTGCCCTCTCCATTCCCAGTCCCCCTTTCAGGAACCCACGTTGACTGATCTGCGGGTGGGATCAATATACCACAACTTCCAGAGGGTGACTCCGATGACAGAACCCCTGAGATGCCCCCTAATTGTACAATCAAAAACAGTTAAAATAATACAACCCTAAAGTATATAAGACATTGGAAATCAGATCAGGTCTGGCAATCCTCTTAGGTGGAATCTGATGACAAGTTTTGACTTCAGGCTTCTGCTTCTGGCCTTTCATACTCAAATCACCAATGCGCCTTGTGTAGTGATCACTTTCCTCCTGTTCCTCAAATGTAGACAGAGGTAGCTCTTCCACGGCCTACATCCTATGTCTTTCCTTCTGACAGTGAATCTTGGGCTCCCGTGATCTTCCATAGTCTTCTGCAAAACAGAGACTCAGGCATTAGGCTCTGATCCTAAGACACACACACCATCACCACCACTACTATGCCCACAATTGAATCCAGATCCTATGCTTCATAATCCCTAAGTGTCTGAAGATGGTGTGTTTCTTCCATAGTGGACTTGGTTCACATCTCACTACATGGTATTTTGTTTGGACATAAGCTGTTAAGACTCTAGATGATATTTTATCTGATAGCCAGTCAGGCACCACGTAATTTCTTAACCATAGTGTGCTTTATCCTCTGTGTCCTTCTTGTTCCCATCCTGAAGGTGATTCTGGAGCAGGGCCATGATTTAGGAACTAATTCTGCATAAGGTGGAGCTAGGACTTAGTCGTAACTGACTCAATGACACCTGAAAACAACAGAGAGGTTTGCTTTTAACCCCTTGACAGTGTTCTTTGCAAAGGTCAAATTTAAGCTCTGTCACTTTGTCATATTTTAAAGTGTAAGTTTCATGTTTTAGTAAAAATAGATATCTTAAAAGTAAAAAATTAATAAAAATAGCATAGCTTAAATTTTGATTTTTAATGCACGACTTTATTGCAAAATGATCAAAATAATTGAAGATTATACACCATGCATATTAGTAGGTTCTTATCCTTTTCCACCTTAGTGTATCCTGTCTTGCTCTGTTTCCTCCTGTGAGGTGTAGGAACAATGGATATATGATGACAATAACTGATGCGCATGTTGTAGGGAATGCAGGTGTGGGGTATGGGCAAAGGGGAGTGAAATGAGGGAAGGAGGAGGGAGGGAGGGAGCACTAGAACTAACGGGGATTGCACACCTCAGCTTGAAGATGAGGTGACTATAGGGGAGGCAGGGAGAAGGCTCTATGAGAGATGTGGTGGTAATTTACAACATCCTCGATGTGATTTAGTGATTGAACTGTTTAATTGTATAATATGTGAAATATGCACTGATGGAGCCGTTGGAAAATGGCAATAACAATAACAGAATAAAAATCATGTCCCTGAATGAAGGTTCTGTTAACATTTCTGTTTATGATTCTGTTAAGGTTTCACCTGAGTAGCATCTATGTCCCTGACCAGGCTATTTGTTCAGACAGATTATCCAACCCTTGACCACACTTTAAGACCTTTCTTCCATATCTGTGTACTATTTTATTTTTGGTTTTCAGTTTTGAGAATGTAATTTAATGCCTTATATGATTCTATATAATGTGACCAAGACTATCATTGTTTCTATGTAATGAAATTTCTTCTCCAGACCTGAGTTTTTTCTGTAAATATAAAATATAAAAATAATATTATCTGCAAGTAAAAGTGTAAATGAAAGTATAATAATAAGAATATAAGCAATAAAGACAAGTAAATGAGTCTAACAAAAGAGAAAGTCATGAGAAAAATTTATGTTCAATATAAACCAATATTCATCTAATCATGTTTTCAATTAAACAGTAAAGTAGAACAAGATTTTTGGACTCTCATAGTATCAAAAAGAATCACTATCGATGGAGATATTCAACATGTATTTACATAGAGAACTTACACTGTGTTTGGCAGGGTTCTCTAAAGAAAGAAGGACAGGATAATTATGAATTTGTATATATATATATATATGTATGTATATACATATGTATATATGTAGCAAGAAGGAATATAACAGCTAATTAGTCCACACGGCAGCAAAGAGAATTCAGTTCAGCTCACTTCTTTGGACTGGTTAATAGACTGAAAGTCCTGCAAGCCATATGGTCAAGGTCAAGGAAGCAGACAGTCAAATCTGCCTAAAGGCATTATGCAGCGGGATGCATCACCAATAGTCAGTAGCTCAGGAGCTTAGGGAAGTAGGTCCAGATTGGATATTGAACACAAGTCATGTAAGGTGACAGGATCCACCAGTCTTAAGCTCAAACGATGTATGCATCAGCAGTCTGGTGAAACCACTCTGCAAGGAGCTCCAATAGGTAGGGACGTGGTGCACAGGCTGGTCTGACTCACAGGTTGAGGCAGAGAACTAGCTTTTAGCTATTTTAGCA
Source organism: Nesogale talazaci (assembly GCA_004026705.1). NCBI lineage: Eukaryota > Metazoa > Chordata > Mammalia > Afrosoricida > Tenrecidae > Nesogale > Nesogale talazaci. Next base: position 160,462 of record PVJH01002579.1, on the reverse strand, counting down.
GCACACTCCAGCACACTCTCATCGCCAGAGAGCAAGAGTGAGGAGTGGGCCTTGCAGAGTCATTGATCTCTTTGCCCTCTAATGAAACAATGACATGATTAATCCCACATGTTCTTATTGGTCAGGTTGGCACAATAAATCTACCTATCACATACACCATTTAATATTTTGTAGCAATTTGAGATTATATTATTTGGTTCTTTTGGACTATTATAAAGCATAATGTAGAAGAAAATGATTCTGTAGAAAAAATAAGGGAGATCATCAGAATGGTTAGTGCAGGGGAGATCCTGTGTGGGAACTCAACTGGGTGAACTGGATACTATCTCAGACACACTTGCAACCAGAGGACTTAAATCAGAAAATACATGGTGTCTGAAGCATCAGAAGACAGCTGTACCAAGATTGGTATACTGTTGGTTGGCAAGCAAACCAGGTCTTGCTACACCAAAGCCCTATATGCTGTATTGATATATGTACTCTTCTGACAACCTGTTAATTTCATTGTGTTATATGTTGCTCATACTTGCCCATTTTAGCATATATCTAAGAGGTGGGTCACCATTGGGGATCACCCTCTTGAAGTTGTGTTATTTGTTTCTCTGTTTTTTAAGTGAGTCTCTGGGATATTGAGTCTTTAGAGAAAGCACATTGACCAACTGTTTCTAGGGGATCAGGGTCATAGAGGGATGTGGGAGATAAAAGAGAGATGATGTGAAGGAGTCCAGAAAGGAAAGGTATATTTAGAGCATGATTACAGAAGCAATTTTACAAGTCTGTCTGTGATTGAACTGTGGAATGATATGATACAGATATCCACCCCAAAGGTACTACAAATTAAAAGAAAAAAAAGCTAAGATTCAGGAATGTGTTTTGGGATTGCAATAAATCCTACCTACAACTTAATAACAGTCAGTTCTAACATCATGCCCCTGCTTCAGACTCACTCGCAGGCAGGGAACACAGAAGATAAGTGTGCAAGAGTAAAATGTGGCAATAACTTTAGATGGCACCCGGCTATCAAATAAAATCCCATCTGTGTTCTTAAAGGGTTGTCTCTGAACAAGCAGGTATCTCAGGAAGATGTCAACTAAGTCTAGATGGAAAAAGCACACCATCATCAAAGATTGGAGTCCATATAATCTGAAGTAGAAGGAGAGATCAGTATCAAAGCCTAACTTGTGAGAATATGGTGTGCAGAGACAATGGATGACAGTAGGAATGCAAGATTCATTTGTGGAACTATATAAGAAATAAAGCTCCAGAAAATGCCCCCTATCTGAAATTGAAATATGGGAGGTACATGGTCATGAGACAGAATTCTTGGACAAGAGGAGTACAGCAGACCAAAGGCATAAATATGAGCTGAAGAATTAAGATTGTCAGTGTATATTCCCTCTGCTTCCCGCTGAACCTGACCTAGTTTCCAAAATTTTTCATATTTGTGGTTTTTATTGTTTGGTTTGGTTTTTGTGTGTCCATAGAGGAGTGTATCTCAGAAGTGTTATGTCAATGGAGGTCATCCTCTTGAAACTGTTATAAATTTTTCGTTTTTCAGCATGTGAAACCCAGGATTAATGAACTTATAGGGACAGCAAGTACAGTAAGGGGGACACAGAGGTGGGGGAACATAAAAATGAAACTAAGTTAAGGAAATCATGCAGAAAAATAATGGTTGGAAATTGATTGTGGTACTAATTACACAATTCTCCTTGACATGATTGAGATATGCAATGATATGCTATATGTATTATATCTCAACTAAAATAAAACAGTTGGTGGAAAAAATAAATGAAAAGATACTGGAAATTGTCTATGAACTTTCAAAGCCTTTATAGTAACATATTTTTCGGAGTGCTTTTCATCCCAATCTAAATAACTCAAACAAATTTTCATTATATAAATAAATCAGTCATTCAATAAAAATTAAATAAGATTATAGCACAGAAAAACTTTTAGCTCATTGAATGAAGTATAATACTCTACTTCAACATCATGTTAAATAAAAAGTAGGCAAGAGAGAATATCAGACTGGAGACTTGAAAGGCAAGACCTTTTCATGTCTCTTATTTGATAATATAATTTAAAAAGTTAAAACCACTGTCACAGACTGCATTGTTGTTGCTGCTGTGGTCTTTAGTGTCATCAATATACTTCTGAACTTTCATGACCCTGTGCTCAACAGAAGAAAACATTCCCCAACCCTGCAGCCTTCTCTCAATGGTCCCTATACTTCAGCCCATTTTTGCAGCCTGGTGTCAATCCATTTCACTGAGGAACTTCTTATTTTTCAATGTCCTTCTATTTTCCCAACATAATGTTATTCTCAACTGATTAGTGTCTCTGAGAGCATGTCCAAAGTGTGTAAGACGAAGTCTTTCGGTCTTGCCTATAAAGAGCACTCTGGACATACATCTTCCCCAATAGATGGTTTATCATCTTAGTCATCCACAGTATTTGCAATTGTCTTTTTCAGTTTCACATTTCAAATGAACTATTTCTTCTTATACCTTTTTTATTCAATGTCCAAATTTCACAGGCATATGAGGCAATTGAAAATACCATGGCTTAGCCCAGGCCCATCTTACTCTTCAAAAAAAACTCACTACTTTAAATACTTTACAGAATGTTGCAGATTTACCCAAATGCAATTTTTTTTTTAAATTCTTGATTGTTTCTTTTATGAACATTTATTGTGGAACTAAGTCAAATAAAATTCTTGACAACTTCAACCTTCTCCCTGATTATCATGATGCTATCTATTGGTCAACCTGTGAGGAATTTGATCTCCTTCAGTTGAGTCATAATTCCTACTGAAGACTGCAGTCTTTGATTTTCTTGAGCACTTGCTTCAAGGCCTCCTTACTTATAATAAGTACAAAGTATTTTGTCATCTGTATATGGTATGATGTTAACAATACGTTCGACAAATCTGAGGCCAAATTTCTCTCCATATAATCCAGCTTCCCTGGTTATTCTATTAGTGCACAGATTGAGAAAAATACAAAGGAGATACAAGTCTAATGCCAACCTTTCCTGATTTTAAACAATGCAGTGTGCCTCAAAGAGTCCCATACGAACACAGTCGAGTGTTCTGGAATTTCTATTCTTCTCACGGTATTCACTGTTACCTATAATCCACACAATCTATTGCCTGGACAAAGTCAATAAAAAGCAAGTTAACATATTTAAGGTATTCTCTGCTTTCAGCTAAGATTCATCTGACATGAAAAATGGCAGTTCCCTATTCCATGTCTTCTGAATCTGGCCTGAACCTCTGGCATCTCCCTGTCAATGTACTGCTGCAATTATTTTTGGATGCTCTTTAGCAAATTTTTACTTGCATGCTATAGGACTGGTGTTGTTCTATAGTTTAAGCATTCTAATGGGCCATCTTTCTTTGGAATTGGTGCAAAAAGCATGTCATCCAGGCAGTTGGTCACGTAACTGGCCTCCAGTTTCTTAGAAGACACCACTGAGTGCTTCCCATGCTCCATCAGCTTGTTAAACTATCTCATTTGGTATGCCATCCACTCCTGAAACCTTATTTTTTGGTGCAGGTTCAATTCTTCCTTCAACACCATTGGTTCTTGCTCATGTGATGCCTCCTGAAATGGCGGAGCATTGACTGGTTCTTTCTGTTATATTGACTGTGTATTCTTTTCAACTGTTTTTGATGCTTCTTGTATCATTCAATTATTAGCCCATAAAACCTGTCAATATTGCAACTCAAGGCTTATCTCTTTTTCCTTGAGTTTTTCTCTTAAAATAAGATAAGTAATTCTCTTTTTTAAAATTCTAAATTTTTGCACATCTCACAATACTATTTGACATTTTCTTCATTATCTTCCATTTGACAATTTCTATTCAGCTCTTTGAGTTATCTCCTTCAATTTCTCTAGCTACGGTACCATTAAGAACCAAGTTTCAGAGTTTCTTCTCCCATCCCTACCAAATTTTCTTTTCTTTTGTCTTTTTAATTACCTTTTGCTTTCTTCATGAATCGTGTTGCTGGTGTCCTTTAATAGCCCATCAGATCTTCTCTCATTTATACCCAATGCATGCGATCTATTCTTGAGGTGTTTCCAAAATTCTGATAAGATAGTACCAGTGTCATATGTAGGCTCTCTTGAACCTTTTAAGATTTATGATCAGTTTATCCTGAATTTACATATCATCAACTGAAAGTCTGTTCCTCAGTCAGTGGCAGGCCTCGTTCTAGCTGGCAATATTGAGCTACGTATGCTCTCTTCCTATGAGGCACTAAATGCATTGCTGTGGACTCCAACTGGAGAAGTCAATGTGTATATTGTCTTTGTCATAGTGAAAAAAATGTAGCTTCTATGTATATCACATGATCTCCAGCTTCATTTGTATTACCAAGACCATATTTTTCTGTTACTGTTGTTCCCTCTTTGGTTCCAACCCTTGCGTTCAAATCACCAACAATTACCAGTACATCTTGACTGCACATTTGATCAATTTTTCACTGAAGACAATGGTAGAATTCTTAAAATTCTTTATCATTATCATTTATGGCAGTGCATATATTTGAATAATTGTTGTATTGTTTGGATTTCCTTGAAGGTGAAAAACTATAATCTTGTCATGGACAGCATTGCACTTCAACAGTGATTTTTTGAAATGTCTTTTACTAAAAAAGAAATGTCAACCCTCTTGATTAGGTTATTTCTAACTTTGTAGATCATATGATTCAACTTCTATTGACTATATAAAGAGTTTCCATGACAGTAAATATGAAAACAGAGAGCCTTATCTCTCTTCCTTGGTGTGTTTTGGAGGATTTGAGCAGTTTACCGTGTGTCTAGCAGCTCAACACCAAACCTGCAGTGCCACGTTGTAGTATATTAGTGTTGTAAATAATGCTAATGATTGTTCCCTTCCCTAATGCTTTTTGTTCATCCTCAGGCCAGTATTTAAAGTAGATGCACGGTCAATTGGAAGTGATAATATTGTAATATTTATACTTAAACCTCAGACAGAGATTGAAAGGAAAAGCATTGCATTCCACCTTCCCATTCTGACACTTGATCATTTTTTCTATTACTTAGCCATTTTCATTTTACTTTTTGATTGTATTATATATGTCAAGTTGAGACCTTGTAGCAGTAGAGATAGAAATAAAAAGTTATGGGCTGTCAAAAATTTCTCATAAATGTGCAATAAAGTCATATAACACTTATAAGCAACACTTGTTGAAGCAGTACAGTTCACTTAAATGTGAAACTTATAGAATCTATCACAGATATATAAAATACAAGATGCAGGTATGAAGAACAGTTTTATAGTCAAATAGGTGGACAGTAAAGTGACATGACAACAAAAATATTTAATCTTGTACTTCTAATTGACAGGTTGCCAGATTGAACTTACCTTGCAGTTAAGTGGATGGTGAAAATCTGGAAATATGCTGCTGAAATGATTCCACGTCTAGGACATCTAGCAGTGAGTGTCACAACACATTCTCTTTAAAAGCAATAAAAAAAGCATTGGAAGTAAGGTGATTCAAATAGTGAAATGTTCAGCTGCTAATTCCAAAACTGGAGTTTCAAACTTGTCATGCAGTTCCTTGAGAGAAAAACATGATAATTTTGTTGTAAGAGGATTGAAGCTAAGGATGTCCTATTCAACAGTTCTTTGTCCCATAGATCACTCTGAGAGATCCTATGTAACTAATTCAATGCATCTAAAAATCAGGTCAATACACAACCTAAGACAATAGCCTTCTATTATTCTATTATTCAGAGATACAATTTTCTCCATGTTTGTACATATTACATAATAATAAAATAATATGAATAATTCAAGATAATAGCTAATATATGAGAGTAAGCGAGAAAGTAACATCATTAGCAATACAGCTCATAAATGTTGGCATTTATTTCAAAAAAACACATCTAAACATATTTCTGTAATTAGTAAGTTGCTTCAAACAAGTTTTTCCAGTAATACACTGTTTTCCTGGTCTTCTCATTAGGGAGATTTCAAAAAGGGTAGATATATATCTCAAAGCAGTGACTTTGCAGAGGAAATCTAGAAAGTTAAATGGGTTGGTTAAATGGAAAGTACATAGGTATACTCAGAAAGTAATCAGAACTTTGGGGGGCAGGGAAGTGTCCAAAGAGCTTATAATGATAGGTTTTTCTCCCAAAGAAGATAGAATAATCATGGAAACTTAGAAGATGCTTTAAGAAAATGGAAGACTTCATTGATGAGGAGAAAAAAAATCAAGGGAAATTGCACCCAGAAAATTTCCACCATCACCTATAACATAACTATTCCTTCTTGGGAGGCAGTGCTGTTCAGTAAGAGATTTGTTGGTAAATCCTGGTCCATTCACTACAGAACACAGATCATTTCTATCAGAATTATTTTTGTCTCCAAAACTCCAAGTACATTTTGAAATAGCATGTGTTAAGATTTTCCAGAGTGGCCAAATTGTCGTGTTGATACATTCAAAAAAAAGGTAATGCATTTTTTGGGGGGAGGAGGGCAAAAGTTAGACAATTAGAAACATTATCTTTTAGAAGCATACTGATTACTTTGGGTGTTATTTCTCTCATTCCTAAATTAAAAAAAAAACATGTTATTGAGGAATCATACAACTCTTATCACAGTCCATATATCCATCCATTGTGTGTCAAGCACATTTGTACATTTGTTGCCCTCATCATTCCCAAAATATGTGCTTTCTAGTTGTCTTTTTTATCAGCTTCTCATTTTTCCTCTCCATTCCCACTCCCCCTTTCATCATGAACCCTTGATATTTTATAGAATATTTTTTGTCATATGTTACACTGTCCAATGTCACCCTTCACCCACTTCCTTGTTGTATGTACTCTTTAAATGATTTATTCTTTCCTCAAATATGAGTTTTCTAATATCATCTCGCAAAAATTGGTTTTCATTTATTTTTACTCAATACATCAATGCCAAATATGTTATTGAGTTGGTGCTTAAATTAAAGGGGGGGGATTCTCTAAAAGTCACATATTGCATCTCACATAGTGGTTTCTGTTTTCTTTAGTCTCAATCTGAACTCGTATATGAGCAATTGCTGATCTATTCTACACTGTTTCTCCCTGACCTTTTATGGCGGATATTAAAAAACATAAAAACAACTAGAACATTCACAGTAATTGTGTTGATTCTGATTTATAGGGACCCTATGGGACAGAATAGAACTACTCCTTTGAAATTGTAGGACTGCATACTTTCATAAGGGCAAAAGCCATCCCTTTTTGCCTATGGAGTGACTGGTGATGTCTAACTGTTGATATTTTGGTTAGCTGTCCAATTGGACTGGTAGCCTAGAACACTAAGAGATCTGTTATTAATATCCTGCTGCAATTAGTGTCCAGCTATTACAGACTTGAAGCATTTTCTGAGTGAAAGCAAGAGTTATAGCTCTCAATATGGATAACAGCCTAATGTAAGGAAGATCAAAATTCTCAAATCTGGAACAATAGGTGATATCATAATACATAGAGAAAAGATTGACACTGTCAGGGATTTTATTGTTGTTCTTGCTTGGATTTACAATGAATGCTCAAGGAAGCAACACTTAAGACATCAAAGATGCACTGCATTAGGTAATTCTGCTGCACAAGACCTCTAGATTATTGAAGAATAAGGATGTTTCCTTGAGGACTAATGTGGTTCTGACTCAAGCCATGGTATTCTCTATTGCATCATATGTATGTGAAAGTTGGACCATGAATAAGGAAGACTATAAGAAAAACTGTGTTTAAATTTTGTCACTGGTAAAGACTATTGAATACAAAGGGCCATGGAAAAAAGTAGAAACTCATTTGTCTTCGAAGAAGGAAGTCCAGATTACTTCTGAGACGCAAGGATAGCAAGACTTCATCCTACATATTTTGGACATATTGTTAGTCAAGACCAGTCCCCGGAGAAGGGTACCATTTTTTGGTAAAGTGGAGGGGTGGTGTAAAAGCAGAAAATCCTCCACAAGATAATTTGATTAATGAGCCATCAATGGGCTCAGGAGCAGGAACGATTGTGACCATGTAGTGTTTTGTTACCAGTGAGTTTGTTACCCATGAGTTTGTTATCCTGTGGAGACTTACTTTTTCCTGTGATGCTAGAAGCTATTTTACTGGCAATTCAAATACCAGTAGGGTCAAACATGTGCACAAAAATATGAATAGACCACTAGGGTCATACACAAGCACAAAAATGAGAATAGATTTCAGCAGAAGTTACAGAAAGTAAATGTGAAATAGAACATCACTTCTGAGGAATTAAATATTCAAAGACTAATGGATAGCAGTGAAATATTGTCATATACTAAAAACTCCGGGATTACCATCAGAGGTATGTCAGATATAGGGCCAGAAAATGAGTCATTTAGATTGTAAGATACAAAAAACAATTCCTTTTTAAAGTTGATCATGATGACTGGTATGGAATAAAGCTTTATGGGTCCTAATTTACTGATAGGGCATAAGTCAAAATGAAAAGCAACAGCTTAGATTATTAGTGGACTAATAGCTTATGGTATATTAATAAGCAGAAGTTAGAATGTATGAAATGTGAGCCAAGGAAAATTATCAAAATGCAATGAAACGTGGAAGATCAATATCTTAGGCATTAGTGAGCTGAAACTGACTAGTGTTTGCCATCTGGAATCAAACAATCATAGTACACTAAGTTGACAATGACAAGTTCAAGAGTACATTAAAAGCACACTTCAAGATTTATCTTGCAGGAAAATTCTATCTGTGCTGAGATAATATCTAGAAGCATAAACAAAGTACAATTAATTAAACTACTATTGAAATGTTGGCAAACTGATAAAGTTAGTGATGGAAAAATGGAAGAACTCTATTAGATTTATCTTTCTGAAATTTGTCAAACATTAAAAACAAGATATAAACACCATGCTAAGATGTAGTGAATCTAACATTTAGTCAAGATACTACTTAGGCTGTGATTCTCAAGTCTAGTAGTTTGAGGCCACCAGCTTATCCTCAGAAGAAAGATGAGTATATTCCTGTAAAGAATTAAAATCTCAGAAACCCGCAAGGACATTCGTATCCTGTTTCATTGGGTTGCAATGGGTCATGTTCAATTGAATTACAGTGATTTATTTTTTGTTTTGGTTTTAGTCAAGATGCATAGAAAACTATTGTGATTTAAATTCAAAAGTTGGAAACAAAGATATAGAAGCAGGGGTTGGAACATGTGACTTAGAAACTAAGCTAGTGATTATGATAGAATTTTAAAGTTAAGAAAGTCTTCATCTCAGACAAATGTGTGCATAAGCAAAAATGGTTAAGAAAGCTGATAGTGTCTGCTATCTGTTAGCAGAGATATAAAATCTGGGGCCTTAAAGGCTTAAAAATAAACAAGTGGCCATCTAGCTCAGAAGCAACTAAGCCCGCATGCAAGAAATATACCAGCTTGTGTGATTAAGAGTTGTCAATGGATTCAGTTATCTGGCGTCAAAGAATAAAAATCATATAATTTGAGGTCCACCTTCCTGATATGATAACCGGAGACAAAGGTGTGCATAATCGAATGTGGTGAAGAAAGTTGATGGTGTCCGGCTATCAAAAGATACAGCATCTGGAGTCTTACAGGTCTGAAGGTAAACAATCAGTCATCTAGCTGAGAAGCAACAAAGCCCACATGGAAGAAGCACATTAATCTGTGTGACCACAAGGTGTCAAAGGGATCAGGTCTCAGGCATGACATAACTAAAAATCATATCATTATAAATGAGAGGGATTACAGATTGGGAACCCAAATTTCATCTCTAGGTGAAGCATCATCCCCTTACAGACAGCTTACAGGGAGGTGACAAATCACTCAGTGTAGCAACGGTGAAATATACAACTTCCCTCTAGTTCTTCGATGTTCCTCCCTCCCACTATCATGATCCGTACTCTTATCTTACCAATCCAGTTAGACCAGAGGATATATATATATATTGGTACATATAGGGGAATGAAACATGGGGAATCCAGTCCAGGTGATCCCTTTAGGACCAGTGGTGAGAGTGGCAATACTGGGAGGGTGGAGGGAAGGAGGAGTAGAAAGGGTGAACAGATTATAAGGATCTACATATAACCTCCCCCCTGTAATATGGACACAGGGATGTAAAGGGTGAAGTGAGACATCAAACAGTGCACAATATGACAAAAAATTATAATCCATAAATTATCAAAAGTTCCTGAGGAAATGAGGAGTGGGGAGGTAAGGGAAAATGAAGTTTAAGAAGGGTTTAAGAAGAAAGAAGATGTTTTGAGAATGAGGGCATCAAATGTATAAATGTGCTTTGCATGCAATGGATGGATGCATGAATTGCAATAAGAGTTTTATGAGCCCCCAATAAAAATGATTTTTAAGAAGTCTTCATCTCAAAGACCTTTTATAACATAAATGATTACTGTATCCCTGGATTACTATAGATGTAATGCACAGAAATAAAATGAAACACATTAATGAGAGACAAGAAGCAAGCATGTGTATATCTTTGAGACTATCTCAAGAATGGGCTTGCTGAATTGAACACAAATGAAAGATGACATGATGAACTGAGGCATGACATGGAGAAGTATAAAACATACTGGAAGGAAGGGGACATTTAAAAGACAGAAAACATAGTAAGTGGATATCAGAAAAATCTCTGACACTTGATCCTGTAGAATAGATAAGGGACAAGAAAGAATTGAAGAAATAAAAGAACTTTACTGGAGAATTGGAAAGATGGCTGGAGGAAAGAAAGAAAAGTATTTTAATGATATGTGAATAGACCTGAAGTTAAAAACCAAAGAGGAAGAAAATGATCAGCATATTTTCAAGTGAAAGGATCAAGAAAATAGTGTAGTGCTAGTTTCTATGGGGAAAAAAGTCTATCGCCAAAATTGCAGGGGTGGTGCAGGACTGGGCAGTGTTTCAATTATGCACAGGGTCACCATGACTTGGAGATAACGTAATAGCACCTAACTACAGCAGCATATGGGGAAAATAGTGAACAATGCAAAAAACACCCAAAAGATGATGGGAAGATTACACAATCATGACATAATAGAGAACTGGTCAACATGTGTGGCATTTATGTGCTTATGTTAATTTTATGATTGAAATGTAGGGGTGGAGCTAGCCTGTTAATCTGGAGGTAGCCATTGAGTAGCCAATGAGACCTCTATGTGGGCATGGCTTTCTCCTGAGACTTCTAGGAAATCTTGCGATATTTCTGTCATGAAGATGAGAAGCTATCTTCCCCAGTTGTTGGGCATTAGTCTCAGGGACAATGAATCATGGACAAGACAAGATGGCAGCATTTGAGAAGCCAGAGAAACTCCACAGCTTGGCCCTGATGGAGCCAGACCTCTGAAGCTGGAGAGGCCACGTGGAGATCCCTGTCAGCGATTAGTTGCTTCTGCCAACACTGGATGCTGTTGATGAACCCTGAGCCCTGGAAGCGAGGAGCCATAGGGAGACCCCTGCCAGTGCCAGGATTCTGCACCCACTCTCCTGTGACCTGTGAGTCGGAAGGAGACATTGCAGACTGGTATCGGCATATGGGCTAATATCAGACTTATGACTTTGAACAGGACTGGATTAGGATGCTTTCTCAGTGTTCAATTCCTTTTGTATATATAAATCTTTTCCTTATATTCATATGCGTGTCTATGAAATTTGTTCCTCTAGTTTACCCGGACTAACACAACATGCAACTATTGTAAGTGGCAGCATATGATCAAGAACCAGTGGGTCTGAAGGAAGAGGTCCAAGATACACTGAATATAGGAAATAACAAGTCTCCAGGGATTGATGGCATTACAGTCAGGTTATTTGAATAGCTATATCCCTGTAGACACTCACTCATCTATGACAAGAAATTTGGAAGACAACTCCCTGGTGAAATCTCTTTAGCGGTGTGATTTTAAGAAAATGATTGGAAACGTCTCTGTCTCTCTCTCTTGTCTGTAACTCTCCCTACTTGCTGAGATTTTGTGTCTGCCATTAGGAGGGGACTCATGTGACAGCCTCTAGGAAGTTAGTGACCCTCTGCCATATTCCCACCTACTTTGCTTTCATTCTGGTCTCATTGGTCTGTGCTCCCACAGCACCCTTCATCTTTCTGCATCATGAGGCTGCAGCTCATTCATCTGAAGAAATCTCTGGCTAGAGCAGGATCCATGGACTTAATTTACATTGGAATGGGAAGCTTTCTTGATAGTCAATAACTTCATGAAAGAAAGTAATTTATTTTATACATACATATATTTTATACAAATCTATTCATGCATTGATGTCCTTAGTTAAAATCAATCTTTCATTTTTCAATAATGGATTAAGATAGGACATATTACACACTCATTGACAAATATTAGCAAAACTCAGATTAACATGGCATATATTTTGTGAAAAATATTTTCCTATATTGAATATACAACAATATTAATATATTTTATTAAATAAGTTTATATACAATCTAACTCAGCTATTATAGCTTTTAGAGGTGAAACTAAACCTATAAGCAAAAGATAAAAAAATTGTTACCATGTTCATAATATTTTATCAACAAATAATATACAATTTATATTCAGCAATCTCAAGTTGACATGTTGCCTAACTTGTTCAAGTTCATTTAAATTCATTTGTTTTCCAAATGTCAGCAATAATCTAACTTGTTTCACATCACAGCCAGCTGACAGTTGGTATGTAAGATAATAAACCAAATTGCATTCACTTGGGGCAGTCAGAGTTGTAGATTTTACATTTTGGTCCCAGTTATCATATAATTTACTTATAAATTCATTGCTTGGGTTTCTGATTCATTTTTCATAAACATAACTGAAATGATGTTCTAGCCTAAAAATGTCAGGAGAAAGCATAATTATGTGTGTACAAATAGGTAGTCTAATGCATTGTACTGTTTCACAGTATAACATGTAGATAAATGATATAGATTATTCCCTACCTAAAAAGAAATGTTATTGAAATTATTGTTTCAGTCATGTCGGTATTATGGATGGTCAAGTGTAAAAAGAGCAAGGAGGAAAGATCTGAGTTTTTCTAGTTTCTCATGACGGAGGGTGAAGGAAACTCACCAGGAGCCCCAGGTGGATTCCTGTGTGTAGGAGGTCAGATGTTCCTCCACACTCCACTTTTGTTTATCAATTCTAATACCAGCATTCTCTTGCATGGCATTTTTTCATTTCTCTGTTGCATTTAATAATTTACTGCAATAGCCTTGCAGAACTTCCACACTTCTCATCATTACCAGGTGTATTAGGGAAATTAATGGGTTATAGTTCACAATCAGAAATGCTCAGAATACATTTTTTTGTTGCTGTAGCTATTTTTGTTTTGTGTCTGGAACTTATCTTTTCAGCCTTGCCCAGAGGCAAGTCTCTTGCTGATCCTCGGCTTCCCAGCCACATATTATTAAACAAAGTTAAGCTGCCAATAATTGTGCAGAGTACTCCATTCCATCTTAAGGTATGGGCCTCGGTGCTCACCTTGAACTGCATGAGTAAGCATGCTTTGTTTCCTTCAAGGAAGTATCTGGAAGCACCCTACTCTACAAGTTACCTTCCTGAACAAAAGGACTCTACATTCCTTGCTTTGGGGATGAGAGGCCCAATTCTTTGTCTCATGCTGTTGGCTCAACTTCCTCTTATACCATTGGTATCTTACAGTATAGCCTACAGAGAAATAAAATAACTAAGATATAAGTAATTTAAAAATAAAATAAGAGACGAAGTCAAAAATGAGAAAAAGCAAATTAGCACTACTGGATGTGGGATATCATAAATAAAGAAAAGACAAAGAAACAAAGTGAAACAAAGTAAAACTTGAACAGAATTGCAACATATTACATCATAGGATCATCACAAAGATAAAGAACTGTCTTATATATAAGGCATATATATGTATATATAATATATACAATGATTAAAAGTCTAATGTGAATGGTGATTAAATTTGAAAAGAAGTCAGTAGAACTCCTAGAGCTTTAAAAGTACAAGGACCTCAATTAAGAATTCAGCAAATGATTTAATAAGGTATGGTGGACCATACCCCACCTCCATACAACACGAAAAAACGAAGCCCCTCACTGTCACCAAGGGGATGCTGACTCATAGCAACCTTGTGGGACTACCTTTGTGAGCTCCCCAGACGATGACTGTTTACAGTTGCAGAAAGCTCAAACTTTCTCTCCTGGAGCAGCTGATGATTTTGCACTACAATCTTATGCTTCACAGCCCAAGTTATAACCCCCACATCACCAGGGTTTCTCTGGATATGACTTAAGAGCATATAAGTGGATCATAGCTGATAGAAAAATGATTTTAAGATTCCATGCTCAAAAAAAGATTGGTCTCTAGTCATGATACTGAGGAAAGTTTAGAATAGGTTCTAAGTCTCTTAGCTAGATCTCTTAGCAGTGTTGACTATTAAGGTCATTGCTGATACTTCTGCTGTTCAACAATTATAGAACCTCCCAAGAAGAAACACCCATGCCAGGCAATATGTTTCTAAACCTGTTGGTAACTCAGTTTCACTACTATAATACTATATGTGAAAGATGGACAATAAATCACAAAGACCAGAGATAAATTAAGGAATTTTAATTATGATTTTGGAGAAGAATACTGAAAGTACCATAGACTGCCAGAGAGCAACAAACCTGTCTTAGAAGTAACAGCTGAAGGCACTTTAGAAGGGAGAGTGTTGCCAGGAGAGACTGGCTCCTGGAAAAGAGCCACTTGGTAAAGTGCAAGGTCAGTACACAAGACGAAGAGCCTCCAGAGACAGATTGACAACAGTGACTTCACTGAGACATTGACAACAATGAGTTCGAACATGAAAGTGAACATGATGATACTGGAGGTAGAAGTGTTTCCTTCTTTTGTACATATGATTGTTAAGAGTCAGAATTGACATGGAAGAAACTATCAACAGCAAAAAACTTCATCGTATTCAAAAGAGTCTTTGATAAAATTACCAGTTGACACAAAGACATACAAGAATAAAGTCAATACTGATCTATTTAGATACTGTCTATAAAGAGAATGGGCATAGAGAACCTTACAGAAGGAAAATATCGATTTGACAATTATGCTGCAGATGCAAATCAAAGAGCACATGGAGGTTCCTGAAGTGAAAGGAAGCAAGATTTTCTCCTAGAGTGCTGAGGACTTTTCATTGCTCACATGCTGATTTCAGACCAAGAGCTTCTGAAACTGTTCACTCACTTCCAGTTGATGCCAACTCTCAGAGACCCGACAGCACCAGGGAGACCGGCCCTGTGAGTTCCTGAGACAGCTGCCCCTTCACAGAAGTAGAACATCTCATCTGCTCCTCCACAGTGGCTGGTCATTTGGAACTGCAGACCTTGCCTTGAAGCAGTCCAGAGTATAACCACCAGCCACCAGGAGACCTCTTCTTCGACCTTAACTTAAGTCACTAAGTTTACGTTCGGAGAGGTCACCCATTTGACACTATTTTGCTATGACAGCACTGCTGCTGGTGTTTGGTGTTGCTGATGTGCTTCCACTTTTGAAACCACCGCGTGTTCCATGGGAGAAAGAGGAGACGTTCTATTCCTATCAAGAGGTGCCGTCTAGTAAACCACAAAGAGCACCTCAGCCCTGCCCTACAAGCTTTCTATGAGTAAGCATCGACCTATTGGGAAACAGGGATGTACCACAAAAAACAAAACAAAACAAAAAAACATTGATCAGTCCTAGACTGTTCTCTGAATCATTGTTAGGATTGACCTCATTGTTGAAACCACGATGTCAGTCCATCTGCTTCATGGTCTTCTTGTTAGCTGATGCTATATTTTATCAATTATCATATAATTTTATAATTGCCACCCAGATAGAATTACCAAAATATATGATATAAATTATTGCTGTCATTCTAAGGAGCATTGTGTTTTGTTTGCACATCTTCCAATAGTAATTTGTTCTTTCTTCTGTCAGTCCCACATGTATTCCATACTTTTCACTAACACCATTCTTTTCATTCAAGGTCATCATCCCTTCTGTGTCTTCTTGATTCACTGTCAAGCTTTGACAGGCATATGACATGATTGAAAAGAACATGGTTAAGTTCAGGATATCTTCAAAGTGGCATATTTTCTTTCCAACACTTTAAAGAGTCCCACCAACTCTCTGGTATGTTTAACTAATATAATGCTTTTCGATTTCTTCATTAGTGTGTCTGTGGGTACTGATTGTTGATCCAGGTAAATTAAGTCCTTGATAATTTAATGTTTTCTGTAATTGTCATGATGTTACATATTTGTCCATTTGTGAGGGTTTATGTTTTATGTTGAGATACAATATTTAACAAAGACTTTACCCTTTGATCTTTATAAGTAAGTACTTAAAAATGCTCAGATTTCAACAAACAAGTTCGTGTCAACTGCATATTGCAAGTTGCTGATGAGTCTTTCTACAATGTTAATACCAGTTTCTTCAGCTAGTTCAGCTTCTCAAATTATTTTCTATTAATACAAATTGAGTAAATATGATAAAATATATCTCTGATGAACATTTTTCTGATTTTGAAAAATTATCTCTTGATTTATGTGCAGTTACCATATGAACTGTCTTCAAACTCTCATTATTCACAAAAATTAATCTAGATTTGTTACAAATCATATAATTGAAAGTCTTTTCATAGCAGAAAAAGAGAGATCAACACTGTTAAGAATAGCTTGAGTAGCTATATTTTACTATTTGCCAATCTGCTGTTGGCACTGAAATCACTAGTTTTGAATCCTCTTCTGAGTCTGGCAGACAGGTGTGAATTGTCATCAGGAGAATTTAATTTTGTGAAAAATTAAAGATCACTCGATGCCATCCATTCTATTCTGACCCATAGTGACCCTGTGTGATTCAATAGCTTCCAAATTCCATTGGTGAATCATTCTTTGAAATCAGCAAAAATACAAAGACTCACCTTGAGTTAGTCTTGGAAGACTTGAGAAACAAATCCATAGAAACATATATGTATATTAGACAGAGTTTTATATGAAGAGCAATTGTGCATTAAGAAAGTGTCCTGGCTAAGCCCTGGTGGCGTAAGTGGTTGGGTATGGGACTGCGACCTGCGGATTTGGCAGTTCAAATCCAGCGGTGGCTCTCAGCAGCAGCGCTGGGTAGCTCCCATGACCACCATAGGGCAGTGATGCCCCCCCCCCCAAAAAAAAAAGAAGAAAGTGTCCTAACCCAGTTCAGCCCAAGCTCATAAGTCCGATATTAGCCCATATATCTGATAGAGATCTATAAAATCCTCTTCAAGCTCACAAAGCACAAGCAATGACACTGTATGCAAGATGAACACAGGCCAGTGGGTAGAAATCTTTGGATCCAGTGGAAGTGTATACATCTCAGCACTGACAGGAGTCTTCACGTGGCTTCTCCACGTGCAACCCCAAGGGCTGCATCACGTAAGTCCATTTGACCTGTTCTCACAGGGAGCCAGCAGAAAGAGAGTTGTCTCCCACTTCCATGAAGGAAATACTGGATTTCCCAGAATTCTCAGGAGAAGGCCATGTCCACAGAAAGACCTCATTGGCTATGACCTGACTGACAGAAAAGACTCCAACCCTTCACTCTTAATCCTTTAAGTCCCAAATTGTCACTAGTTTATCTAACTACCAGGGAAATTTTCCAATGGCGCAGACAAGTGAATGCGTGTCCAGTGGTGAATTCTTTTGTTAAAACATTTCCATTAATTCTGTCAAGTAATGGAGCCCTTTATTTCACAAATGCAGAAAACGTAGCTGCCTGCTGAAATGGGTGACTGTGATTTTCTTCCATTTTCTTTTAATACTGCCTATATCATTCAATATCTTACACATAGTTTTCTACGATTTTACAACTCAAATCTCCATCTTTTCACTTTGCTTTCCAATTAGTTTTTAAACATTTAATTGTGAACTAGGCAGGTGGTTAAATGTCAGATGATCATTTTTGAATTTGATAACCTATATTATGCACCACTACTCCTCATCTGGAGCCTCCTCTTGATTCCTTCTCCATAGTACATTATACAGCCTCCCCCTCCTCAAGTTAACACCAGTCTGCCTTCTAGCCTGTTGCTTCTCCTTCCCTCCTTTCCTATCCCACTTCTGGTAGTCATAATTGTTCCTTTTGGTCTTTGAACTTTTGTCTTGAATTTTTCCTTCATTGCAGTGGTCTCCTACAAAGGTGTCCTTTTGTGATTCAGAAATGTAATTCAGTACAATGTTCTCCAAATGTATCCAGGTCATGAGGTATTTCATTATTTATTTATTTATTTATTTATTTATTTATTTACTTATTTTTGTGATTTAATGATTCCAGTGTGTATATATCAAAGTTTATTTATTTTTTTTCACTTTTGGCATATAGGTGGTTTCCATAGTCTAGCTATTGTGAAAAGTGCTAAAATGAACATGAGTGTGTATATATCTGTTTGTGCTCTGAATTTTATATTTTTAGGAAATATAACTAGTGACAGAATTGTTGGACCATGTCACAAATTTGGATAATTTCTTTTGTCCGTTGTGTGAAGCAGCACCACGCCACTTTCCTCTGTGGTTTCAGTTTTCCAGTTCCACCGGGAGATTATGAGCTTTCCAATCTCTACAACTCTCTTCTGCATTTTGTACATCCTGTTCCTCTTTTGAAACTATGCTAATGTGAAATGGCATCTCATTGTCATTTTGATTCACATCTCTTGAGTGAGTAGTGATCACGACCATTTTCTTTTCTTCTTTTTTTAATCTGACCAATTTTAGTTGGATTATTCGTTTTTCTTGTTGAGCTACCAATCTTTTCAATAGATTTTCAAATTGTTTTTGTTTAATGCTTCTTTGGCAAAATGTTTGCCTGTGGGTTCTCCTTTTAAATCTTTTGACTCACCAAGTGTCTGATTTTTAGCAGACCCTGTCACCTACTTTGTCTCCTACTGTGAGATTTTCATCCTGTTTAATAATGTGTCTATATCACTTATTAGGGGTCTTCAATTTTCTCTGTTTTCAATGATGTTCCTCATAGCTCTCTGGTTTATGTGTGAGTCTCTAATCCATCTTGAGTTCACTTTTATGTATAGAGTCAGAAATGGGCCCTCTGTTATTCCACAAATGACAATTCACTCTTACCAGCACTATTTGCTAATGATACTATATTTTCCCAACTTGATGGATTTGACCCTTTGTCAAAAATATATTTCTTGTAGGTGGATGGATATGTTTGGACCCTCCATTCTGTTCAACTGAAAAAAGAAAGAAGGGAAACAGATATTAAATATTAAAAACTAGATCAAGCACAAGAGTATCAAAATAGCAAGCAAATTATGTGATTTTAACCACAAGGGTCAGATTTATCATATTAGCCTATTATATTCATCTTCACAATATTCCCCATCTCATCACCAGATTATTCCTCTCCCTTATTTAGGGTTAGAGAGAAATCCCTGGAGGTTTATTCTTGCTGTAGGTCTGCAGATGTATTTTGGGCTTTCACTGTCATCCATAGGCTTCTTCTCACCAGGATCTCACAAGTTCATCTCTGACACTAGTCACTTCTTTGGACTTACTAGCCAACCTGAATATCACTCAAGTCACCTAATTTTACCACAAAACTGCATTGAAGGTTGCTGAAAAGCTTGGCTTATATATGAGTATATGTGGCATATGTCATGATATTTGAATCATGGTTGTTGTTGTGCTGCTTCCACGTGAAGTTCTCTGGCATATTTTTTCATTTTTAAGGTATTTTTGGTCTAAGGTGTGTTTCTTATAAACAATGCATTAATTGGTCCCTATTTCTCACTCAGATTAGCTCCTTCTGTCTCTTGACTGATGCATTTAAACAATTAACTTTCAGGGTTGTTATTAAAACTTATGAATTTATTGACATTATTTTGCTGTTGTCCAACCCCCCAATTTCTCCATCAATGCATTGGCACACTGGGTTCTCTGCTTTGAGATTCAGGTTTCCAAGTATCTCCTCTGTCTACAGATACTGTCTTCTTTGATGAAGAAAGAAGGCTAAGTATGTCTGTCTTTGTCACTTTCTTGTCCCACAAGTGCTTTTCAGGTATTATCTTGAGAAAGAATGAATGTGATTTTCTCACTTAACTTTTCTCATTTCAGACTTTTTGTACTTTGTATTAGAACATTTTGCTCTTTCGTCTCAATCTGCACTCCTTTCAGCTCATTTCCTTCCTCATTTCTTCCTTTTGCTTTAGCTATTTTGCACTGAAAAACATATTTTAATGCCTCTCTGACATCCATTTTGGTCTTGTCTTCCTTTTCCATCTTCTTAATAAATTTCTGCATCATGTAGAACTGTTTTAAATCTATTACTAGAACCACAAAACTCCACTTGCATGGTGTTGTGGCTGACTCACAGTAACACTGTAGAGTTTCTGAAGCTACAAATTTGTATAGAGGCAGAGAGCCTCATATTTCTCCCCAACAGTAGCTGGGGGATATGAATCCCTGACCTTGTGGTGAATGCCTCAGTGTTTAACCAACCCTGCTATCAGGGAAAGATTCCTAAATCAGGGAATATACTAACCATGACCTTAAAAAGAATATTAGAGAGTAAATCATAGAATTTTCAATAACAGCAAGTGGTCATGTGTTCGGTGCAAATGCCTTTCTTCCACCACATAGATGGTTGCCATCTACTTGGCCCTTCCCAGATGACACACAGAGGATTCACGTAACATACATCTGGGTAAGGATGTGAGGGATATGATAGACCCACCCTCATCAGTTAACCCACGTCCAAATGTAAACTATAAACCTGCCATCAATTGCCCATGTTCACGTTGAAGTTGAATTGGAGGAAAATTAAAATAATTCAATAAGAGTAAGAGCACAATCTTGGTTATAACTTACCTGAATATAGAAAGCATCTCAAGAATGATGGTCTTAACTAATATAAGCCTATATAACTAATTTTTATTTTAAAATGATGAAGTTTTAATAAATTAGGCCTAATATATTATAATAGAGATCATGAAATTATCTAGATACATAAATTAATATTATTCAAATATTTTAAGGAAAGCAATATTGAGATTCTGTAGCGTACACTATATGCAGAGGCAGATGTGATGGACAGGTGGCAAAGGAATGCACACTAGACAAACTCAAATTCATAGAGCTTACATAATATCTACTTGTCCCATTATTTATAATTAGGGCTGATATGCGTAATCAGTGTCAGTAAAGTTTAAGATTCTCAAAGAACTGAAATTATTAGTCATTATTTTTTCTTTTATATTCTCTGCCTTTAAAATCATTTTAAGCATAATATTAAAGCCTGAAAATAAAGAAGAAAAAATGATAACTAATAATCTAAAAAAAAACCTGAGGTAATAAAGTTTATAAAACAGCTCACAACAGCATCAGAAAGTTTTGTAATACACTAAAGAGCCTTTAGGATACTGTTTTAATCATGTACAGTGAAATTACGATGTCATTATGCATAAGTGACTAGAGCAAAACCTTATTAAAGCATTATGCAAACTGGCATAATACTAAATGCTGTAGTTGTAACTTGTACAATATGTATTATTGCTTATCTTATTTTACTGTTATAGACTTTGGAACTCAAAATAAAGAGAAATTAAAAATCCTCCTGCAATAAGCAAATTTTTTCTTCTGAAAAATTAGCTTACTGGCCACATCATTGATTAAAAGAAGAAAGACAGAGATGGAAACACATTGAAAAGTAGCAGAGCCTTCCACGTTGGACTGTAAGGATGTTAGGAATGTCCCCCAAACCTTTTACTAAATCATAAATTTCAGTAATTTCCTGAGAAGCTTTAATTGATTACTTTTTTATTCATTGCATAGATGCTATGCATGCTTCACTTATGTTCTCCTGAATAATTTATATAATTACTCTGTTCTTTTACATGATTTCAAAATGATTACCTGAAAATGATTCCACTTTACAGAGTTGGTGTGAAGAAACCTTAAGCATACAGGTGCAAATAAACATGCCTAAGAATAAAGAGCAAATTCCTTGGTTTATAAGAAAATAAATTTAGAATACAATTACAGACAGTGAGAGAAAATCAGTTTGCTCCATTATTAAAGTAGTAACCTTAGACTTTTCCCAAGTGTCTTCATGCTGGGTAGGGGACCCTGGAAGCACAGTGGCTGCATGTTGGAATGCTGTCTGAGAAGCCAGCAGTTTGAAACCACCACCTGCTCCCGGGGGAGAAAGATGAGGCATTCTACGTCTTTGTCGAGTTACCAGGGAAACCTCACTGCCTTACAGTGTTGCCATGAGTCAGGAGTAATTCAATGACAGCAAGGGACCTTTTTTTTGCTTCCCCGGTTTTCTCCATGGCAGTAGACTCCGACAATAATTAGATCCAGATTTTGCCTGGCATATTCGTGGAAGTCTTAGCTTAGCTGGTGCAATTATCCTGTTGTTAGTTTCTGTTCACTCACTGTAGGTTCTGCCTAGTAGTAACCCCATCTGCAACAGAAGGAAACTGTCTACTCCTCACAATTACTGTTATTCTTGATCCCATTGGTGAGGCTGTGGTACTAATGAATCTTTGAAGGATCTTCCTCTTTTCTTCTGCCCATTGACCTTACCAAACAGGATGTCCTTGTCCTGGAACTTGCCCATACTGATACCTTCTTGAAAGGACATGCTACAAATTCTTATCCTGTTTTCTTCTAATGAGACTCTGCGTCTACTGCCTCCACAACAGATTTGATTTTCTCTTGGCAGTCCATTGCAATTTTGGAGCATTGGTTGGCAGCACCACAAATCAAGCGCATCCATTCTACTTTGGTCATCATTAATAAATGTCTAACTTCCATGGGCATATGAGGTGGATAAAAGTAACATGGGTCGGGTTATGGGCACCATCTTTCTACAAAGTGACATTCTCATTCTCCAACACTTTAAGCAGCTTGTGTGCAGCAGATTGACCCAATTTGATGCATCATTTGATTTTTTTGAATGTTGTTTCCATGAGAATTGACTGTGGAGTTTATTGAGTTTATTTTTTACACAGGGAATAAGGAGTGAACGAATCAAATAGATATGCTAATGATCTATAGCAATATGACAGAGGCACAGAGAAAACATCCAGAAGAGTAGACTGTCTCTAACAGTGATGAGAATAGAATACACTTGCATGAAACCCTGGCCTACTGCTTCCAAGTGCATTGTGATGCATGGTGACCCTTTCTATAGTCTCTGTTGTAATTATCATAATGAGTCAGAATCTACTTGGTGACAACAGATTTTTTCCATTTTCTTGTAATTGAAGTTGAGTTGACACTAACCTATAGTGAATAAAAGACACATAATATGGCAGAGCACTATATTGCTAGGGTCATGTGGCTATTTTGCCAATTGATCAAACTGAGGTGTTTTATTTTCTTGTTTTCTTTTGTACAATTGTTTCCTTGCTTGAGCTTCACCAAAATGAGTTTTATTCTAGTCTTCAGCCTTTCCTGATACCTTGTCAAAAAAGTCAGCTAGCCATGTCTTACCAACCTCCCTTGGCGATGTGATGATGATATAATGTGGTGGTCATTGTTTCCTTGTCCATATTTAGTTTAAAAATTTAAGATCAAATTACTTTTATTATGTCACAGAGCTAAAAATAATAAGATAAGAATAGATGAATTAGAATCTATGCTATCATAAGCTTACTTTGTTTCTTCTCAATTAGAGCTGCTATTCAAATATTAGTTCTATTGTGCCCACTAAAGAGTGTTCAAAACTCAATAGTTCAACCTTACTTCCCTATGTGATATTATTATAATTCCCATCAAAAGGACTGAAGCTATAAAGCATAAATAGTATTTGAATTATCGTTCAGACTAAATTAAACAATGTGAAACAACAAATCTTGCAAGGTCAACTAGTCCTGACATGATTTATTTCTAATGATGATTTCTAAATTTATATCAAGAAAACACGAGCTACAGACTATGCTTTTGATGAGAATTTTATAAACTGAAATAACTAGGCACAAACTAAAATAGGTTGGTAGGGCTAATTGAAACATATTTTAATCCCATGTTCATATATAACTTTTGCCATGTGACATTCTCGTTTCTCTCTATAATGAAAACCTGGCCTTATAACTTGTTCTGACAGTAGTATGTGAGAAAAGTGACAGAATGACAGGTATGAATATAGATCTCAGTATAACTTGCTTGTTCTTGCACGTCTGCCTTCTTGAGAGAACATGCTTGTTCTAACCTGCAGGATGAATGTGAAGGAAAATGGAACTGCACCAAGTCGTTATAGCCAAAAGACAGCTGACTTCCTCTTATTTGTGCTTCTAGCAAGTATTCAGGAGACTCTTATAATTAAAGCTTAATAATTACCTAAGCCATACTATTGAGTCACGAGTTAAATACATTTGTATTTGTTTTTTTTTTTTTTTTGCTTTGCGTTTGAAAGTTTTCTTTATGTTGGTGTCATGAAAGGTTATCCATTGAAATCCGGGCACTGTCATGTCATAATTTGAGATGCCAGATCTTTTTTTTTTTTTTTTTTGCTCCTCTTTTTCTGGCAGATCTCCAGAACTGCATGGAGTAGGAGGAGGTGCTACCTTGTTACTGTCGAATGGAGGCAGAAATTCAGGTTCATGCTTCACTCTCCATTGACATCCACGCTGGAGTGAGTATCATTTTTGCTGTGAAGGGAGGGAGGAACAGTTTCCTGGGTAGGCTTAGGATAGAACTTCATTGCAGCCATTTGAGGATTTAAGTTGACAATAGTACGTATCTTATTTACCCTTATTCTCATCAGCCCAATGGCAGTGTGGTAGGATTGGGGTTTGTAATACAAGAAATCCACATATTGATTTTCGGTTTACCATATCATAGGGGCTTGGGCATTTCTGTGATGCTGAAGGTTATGCACTTACTGCTCCATATACTACCACAGTCATTGATTGTGGATAATTTTCAACTGAACTTCAAGACTAAAACAGACTACAGAGAAAGAATAGAAAGTCCACCACTGAGGAAATAACTACTAAAAATATTCTGCATTGCATTGCAATATTATCTGATGCAGTACCAGAAGGACGCCTAGGGTTAGAAAGTCCTCAAAATATGACTAGCGAAAAGCAGCACCTTCAAAGTGGAGTTAATATTAATGGCATGTATGGAACAAGGCTTTTGGGATCTTCAGAGAGTAATCAAATATTGAGTCAGCATTATATGACATAATCTTTAAATTATTTTTAATCAAATCCCCCTTAAAACAAATTTTCAAAGTCATCTGCACATAAATGTGGGTCTCTTGTAGCATCCTGTAGATAAGATAAGATTTTCATTTTTAATTAAGGATATATTCAGCTCCTTATGAAAGTTTCAATAATCCTTTGTTCAATTTACAATCTAGACTCATGTTTTCGATCCAAGAAAGGAAATCAACTATCAAAATTGTTTAGGATCTTCTTTTCCTGTATCATTTAAGTAGCACCAGGTCCTAGAAATGTAGATCTAACTTGGAATATTTTCATGTCTATTTTATTTTTTAAATTGAACATTTTTTTTAGGATATATATATATATAATTTTATTGGGTGCTCATACAACTCCCAACATGATCAATGCAGACATCAACTGTATCCATACCACAGTTGCATACCTGCTGCCATCATTACCCATGAAACATGCTTCCTCCC
Source organism: Nesogale talazaci (assembly GCA_004026705.1). Lineage (NCBI taxonomy): Eukaryota > Metazoa > Chordata > Mammalia > Afrosoricida > Tenrecidae > Nesogale > Nesogale talazaci. The sequence goes on along the minus strand of PVJH01002579.1, from coordinate 134,759 downwards.
TTAGGTTCCCAGTACCACTTCCCCATATTCCCCCAACTTCCTCTCTCATCCTCCTGCATGAGCCCATAATAATTTGCACATTGTTATTACTTTTTCATATCCTACTCTGTCTGATGTGTCCCCAAGAGGTCATATGTAGATCCCTGCAATTGGTTCAGGGAAAGAAATTGAACATTCATTTTATGCTGATCATGACTATGCATTGCATGATTTCTTTGATTCCTATGTAATTTGCCAAACTTTCCATTTGACCAGTGAACCCCTGTATATTGTAACGGATGTTCAGTAAGTATATTCAATGTATTGCTGATAAAATATGAATCAGCATGAAAGGGGCACACATGCGGAGCATAGCTTATCATATTTTAGAACACTGGACAGTGAAATGGAATCGATGAATAAATGTTATGGCTTAGATACAGCAGTTTAGGAAGCCCCCTGATAGCCTTTGACTACAGTACAATACAGGATTACTACAGAATGATACTCACAGGGATGGTTATAAAAAAGTGCTGCTGACTTCAAGTCTTCTTTGTGAGTAGCACTCTGTGATATCATGAATGTGAATATTTTTGAGTCTATGTGAGTGTGAATGTCCTTGTGCTCATATATATAAACTATCAATTAAATAATCAAAATAGCAGTTATTATTCAGGCATAATTTTAGCAACATTCTAATCAGGAAATACATATTTTGCAGATAAAGAATATTTTGTCCACATGAAATTATAAATAACTTCATTTTTATAACTAAAATATTTTATACTGAATTTATTTATATGCTCAATATTTTTCCTTCATGTTCTTTAAATATACAACTAGTGACCCTATAGGAGTCTTTCATCTTATCAATGTATTTTATTCTAGAAAAGCAACATGTCAAAGTTACTTCAGGTTGGCTGTAAAAAATATTTGGATCATAATTAAGATGAAAAATTAATATTACTTAGACAATTTTGAGCAAGATTAATTTCACTTTCACAGCTTAGAATTTTAAAAATCTGTTCATATTATTTTAAATAAATAAAGCCTGGCTTTTAAAAACAACTTTGCTTTAAGTCCAGTGAAAAAGAATCCAAGTAGCCTTTGTGATAAAAGTGTGTTTTCACTTAACATCACAATAGTCAAGAGTAACCATTTAAAAATAAAAATGCATGCTCCAGCTTTAATTCCTGAACCAGTTGGAGAATAGGGGTCTTCTTTTGCTTTCTTAATAAATCAATAGATGAATAGGCTTAATTGTAAAGCATACTCTGATTTATGAGAAGAGATTTAGTAAAAGAGAACCAAACACAGAGAGGTATAGATATATGGGGAAATTTTATCTGAGCATCTTTCTAGAAGCCAATAATCTTCTAGGGCCCAAAATAGATAAGTAATCATCTCCTACAGTAGACAGACTATAAACCCTGGAGATGCCCTGAATTAAGACAGTCAGCCTCATGGTATTAAGATATTCCAAAAATGTGTTTATAGTTTCATGATTTTCAAAGACACTTACTTGTGATATTTTATCATTATCTATCTATCTATCATCTATCTATCATCATCATGATCATCATCATCATCATCATCATCATCATCATCATCATCATCTATTTTATTATCCTCTCAACAGTTTACTGGTATATAATTCACATGTCATTCAATTGAACAATTCAATCATTTAATCACATCAAGGGGATTTGTACCATCCCCACCACATCTACCTTAGCGCCTTCTCCCTTCCCTGCAACTGAGCTGTGCAATCCCTCTCAGTTCTAGTTCTCCCTCCGTTCTCCTGTCCTCACTTGTCACTGCCCAACCCCTGCATTCCCTACATTACCTTTTACCAGTCATCATATACCCATTCCTCCTGTTCTTCACAGCTGGGAAGCCCAATAGAGAATAATGCAAGGTAAATTGTCTCAAGGTAGTACAGATAAGATCATATCAGGATACAGACAAAAATACAAATGATGTGTAAGTGGGAGAAGACCCTCACCAACATTCAAAAAGTCAGGGAAGAAATGTCATGGGACATCTAAGAAATACTTTCACCTAGCACAATTCTGATCGTGTCTATAGACATAGTTCAATATGGCATAGTCAGGATGGCTATGGTCCCTGCCTGATAATAATGCTGTTCAAGACTCCACCTTTGGCTAGAGCAGATTTGCCAGCATTTCTGATGACATACTCTGGAGATGGATGTTGGTGTCCCTAGCCCTCTCCAAACTGGGAGTTCATAATGTTAGTTCATACTTTTCTCTTCACCATATTTTTACCCTGTAACTGTCACCTTTGGATCAGACAAGCTGATATCCTTTTTCTCCATGTACTCAATTGACTACTTCCTTAGAAAGTTGCCTGCTTGATTACAAGTCTCTAAGAATCTAGACACTACTTCAGTTGTTAGCTGGGCACCATCTGTTTTCTTCACCACATATCACTGCAGCACACTTATAAGTTGAGTTTCAATCATGGCCATTAGGTAAGAACTATATGTTCTTAAGTTGGAGGTAGGATTTAGTGAACCCAGGACTCATTCCTGGCTCTGTGGTGATTATTATTTTTGTGCTGTAATTTGGAATTTAGTGCATATGTCATGTAATTCTAAAGTACTCATAGACACTTGTTAGTTCTGAAGAACTCAAAACTTGAGTAAAACTACTGTATTTGCAGTTAGAGTACAACCAATGTGACTCATAGCAACCTTATGTACAACATAACCTAACACCACCCAGTCTTGTAACATCATCATATTTGTTGCTATGTGTGAACCCACTGATTCAGCCAATCACTGTATCAATCCATGTTATAGAGGAGGCTTCCTCTTTTTTGCTGACCTTCTACTCCACAAAGCATCATGTCCTTCTCTGGTTCTTCATAATAACATACCCAACACAGAGGAAACAAATTTAAATCATTCCTTATCCTAAGGAGTATGTGAAGTTCTTCCAAGAGAGATTTGATTATTCTTTCAGCATTTTGTGCTATATTCAACATGTTTTTACAACACCATGATCCAAGGCATCAATCCTCCATTGATCTCCCTCACGCATTGTCAATTTAATTATTGCATGCATGATTAGGTCATTGACAATATCATATATTGTGTCAAATGCACCGGAGGCCTTTAAAGAAAGAAACACCAAAAAACCTAACACATATTAAAATAAATGATTTTCTTCAATTTACAATTTTAAAACAATAGTGTGAATGATGAAATAGCTTGTTCCAAAATTAATCTAAAAGCAGATAAAATAATATTTGGGAAAATAGATTTTACTACTTTGTGCAATTTTTCAGGTAATATATCTTATGAAATTTCTAACACTAAGAATATGTGTAGTACTAAGAATATATGTTCTTTTAAGTGTGAAAAGCATCCAACTTGTGCAGTATGGTATAATATCTTCTAATCTTTTTAAGGAACGCTGGTGGGTTAGTGGAATATTAATTGAGATGTTAACCACAAGGTCAGTGGTTAAAACCCATCAGTCTATCCATGGGACAAAGATAAGGCTGTCTGATCCCATAAAGATTTAACATTTCAGAAAGCCAAAGTGTCACTTCTATTCTGTGCTATATGGTCACTGTGAGTCAGAATTAACTCGATGCCCTTGAGCTTGACTTCTTTATTTTATAATACTATCTTGTGTTTTCATTTTAATTGTTCTAATGTTGAATATTCTTCATTTTAAATATATACATGTCTATATTTGTATGGATAATAAAGATATCTGTATACTTTACATAGTACATATTCATATGCAAATGAAAATATGCAATTCTATATGAACTAAATAGATTAAAGTGGACTTGTCACTTCAAGTATCAAAATGAGCCAACCTGTATGAGTCATAAGCAAACAGAAATTCTTATGCAAGTACCTTTTTATTTACATGATATCTATATATATTGTGCATACTAATAGGAATCCAATTGCATAATTAATAAGTCCAAATTTTAAGCTATTTCTCAGAAACATGATTAAAATAAAATAGAACTTTAGAAATAGATTCTTTCTGTTAGATAATTCACAATATAATTAGTGTGACATTGTGTTTATTATCCAAATAGTATGTCTTTTCTTTCTGGGTGGAGGAGAGAGCAATGGTAATCTCTGAAGAATATGTGCATGACTACCCTGCACCACTACTCTATTAGCTTATCAGAGCCTGCAGGCTAGCACAAACTATCAAGAATGAGATGCTGACCACTACCCAGAAATTGTTCATTAAAAACATTATGAATGGAAAGAGAACATTGTTTGATGTAGGCCCAAAGATGAGTCTTTAAGGAAAAGCAGTCAAGTGTGATTGGGGAGAGAGATGTTCTAAAATTAGACAGATTTAATGGATATCTGTAGCTGCTTCTTCTCATTTTGAGTTATAGCCACTAGAAAATGAAGGTTCTGAATCTTGGACGGAGTCACTTTTTATGGTCATTACTCATTGATAGGGCATAACTTCAAAATGAGAAGAAAGAGCTATAAACATCTATTAATAACCAGAAGGTGGGATGTACAAACTATGTATCTAGGAATATATGAGGGTGTAAAATGATATGGAACACATAAAAATCCATATACTCAAGTTTAGTAAGGTGAAAAGTACTGTACATGACTATTTTGAATCTGATAAATCTATTCAAAACAGTTGTGTGACAATAAGACCTCCTCTGGCAAGAACTGGTCCTTATTCAACCAGCTAAAAAGATTGCATGAAACTGAGAAACACTGGTGCTGAAGGAAGGATTCCAAGCTGCACATAAAGGTGTCAGTGAATAAATGATAGATTATCAATTGAAACGCTTCAAAAAGCCAATTAAGCACTGGGCACATTAACTCCCCTATCGGTGGAAGGTTGGTAGACAGTCACTAGACAACCATCACTTGTCTGACAGTGTTTCATACTTTGGTGGCTTTAATTTTGCTGTGATGCCAGGAATGATATCACTGCTATTTCAGCTGTTAGGTGGGTCACCCAAAGTGAACAGTTGTCAATGCAGTTTCTAGTTTACAAACTAGCCACAAAGAAGAAACCAGCTGCCTGCTTCTCCAGGGTTAACCCAAACTATGTGTCTTCCAAAGCTCCTGGCATAGATAAGTGATTGCTTCCAGTACTGTACAGTGTTTCGTTTTCTTGGCATTCATCAACACCTGGAGCCTTATTTGGGGGCTGATAATTTCAGAGAAGCTAGGACTCTTTTCTTCTCTCCTTTTGGTTCTTGCTCATATGCTTTTCTTGAAATGGTTGGATGTTGAACAGTGGTTTCCATAGAGTAATTCAGTATATTTTTCCATCTTTCAATGCTTCCTGTATCATCAGTATTTTTACCATATGCTATTTTAGTATTGCAAATAAATACTAGCGTTTTTTGCTTTAGTGTGTCCTGGGAAACGTGGACAATGAAAAATCACAGTTATGTAGCAGTGGATAATATGCAAAAGCTGTGAGGATGAAAACAATCTAGATATTTGAAAATAATGGGAATTCCATGAAAGTTAATCATGCTAGTATGGAACCTACACATAGACTATGGGGAAATCATTTGAATAGAACTATTAGATAATCAATGGCTTAAAATAAGAAAAATCATATGTCAATGTTTAGTCTTTGATTATACTGCTTCAATTAATAGGTTAAGTAATTTGATATATATGGACAACCTGAAGAAAAATTTGCAATCCATATTGGTCAAAGACTCATTAACCACCTACAGTATGAAGATGAAAATCTTGCTTTGCTGGGAGTCAAGGTGAGTTGAAACATTTGCTGATTAAGAAAGGAAGAGAACGGATTTCAGTATAGATTGCAGCTCTCCATAAAGAAAACAAAAATCTTCACAACTGGAACAACAAATATCATAATAATAAATGGTGAAAAGTTTAAAAAATATTTCACTTAGCTTTTAACAATTACTGACTACATTGCACTGGATAAATCCATCACACAAACTTATTTTAAGAGATAAAGTTTAAAAAAGAGAGAGATAAAGTATAGGCTCCCTGCCAAAGAGAGAGAGAGAGAGAGAGTGAAAGGACAGAGATATTAATTTGAGGACTAAGGTGAGGCTTTACCCAGCTTTCAATCACCTTATAGGTATGCAAAAGCTGAAGAGTGAATATGGAAGATGAGAAATGAAACAGGAAATGTGTAGCAAGTCATGATGAACATAACAAAAACTTGCAGAAAAATGAACACATTTGTTCTGAAAAAAAAGTACATCTGTATGCTGAACAAATAGTCCTAGGAAGTGGACTCTATGAAGAATGAGACATCAGGATTGGAGGAAAAGTTATGGACAACATTTGATGCAAAGATCACACAGCCTTCTTTTCTGAAAGTATGGAGGATTTTATACGCATGCTGATGAATATCAAGGGTTACACCCTTCAGAGTGGATCACGATTCAAAGTAGAGAAGACCAGAATCCTCACAGCTGGACTCATTGTAAGTGGAGAAAAGATTGAAGCTGTCAAGGATTTCATCTTGCTCGATCCATAGTGTTCATGGAAGCGGCAGTCAGGAGCTCAAATGATACATTGCACTCAGTAAATCTGCTGCCAAGACCTTTCTGAGCATTGGAAAGCAGCAAGGTTACTCTGAGGACTAATGCTCTCCTTGTCAAGAAGTGGCATTTTAAATGACTTCATATACATGTGAAAGTTGGATTTTAAATAAGGAAGACCAAAAACATATCAGGTGCTGGGGAAGAATAATTAAAGTGCCATGGAGTACCCAAAAAACAAACAAATGGTCCTGGAAAAAGTGTAGCCAGTATGGACTTAGAAGTGATGATGGTAAGATTGAACCCAGATGCTTTGAATAATTCATCAGGAGTAATCAGACCCTGAAGAAAGTCATCATGTGTGGTAAATTGGAGGCTTAGAGAAAAAGGCGATGAGTCTCAATTAAATGAATTGATATTGTGGCTAGAAAAATGCTCTCAAACTTAATAATTCTCTAAATGACATAAAATTGAGCAATGAGTCATTCTTTTATATATAAGGTTATTATTCTAAGTTTAAATTGTATGGATGCCAACTAACTAAAACTACAGAGCAAATGTAAATAGTTTATTTTTCTTTTTTAATAAATTGTTGCTCTTGTGATCATTTTCAAAGTTTTGATGTGACAAATTTCAAGTATGAGTTGCAGTTTTCTCAAAGAAACAGTATTCTTGTTTCTCAACTGAACTTACTGTAACATTTACTTCTCTTTGTTTCTGTACCTCCTTCTGTCATCTTCATTTTTCTTTGAGAAAATGCTTCCCTTTTGGTCCTCTACAGTCAATTATTCTGATTATTATGTTCTCTCTGGACTTGTCTTTTGTTTAGTTTCAAGTTGATACTCAGTGGTAACCTCAATTTCAGTTTGAATAGTTCAGTTCCTCCAATCTGTATCAGAACAGTAAATCAGGACTTTCTTTTTAATTTTTTGGGGGGGCATCACTGCCCTCTGGTGGTCGTGGAATCTACCCAGCCTTGCCCCTGGAGAGCTGCTACTGGATTTGAACCTCCAAGCCCGTGGGCCGCAGCCACATACTCAACTACTATGCAACCGGGGCTCAGCCAGGACTTTCTAAAGCTTTCCATTTATCTCTATTTTTTTTCTTGGTCTTTTCTAACAGAAGGTTTGATAGTGGTTGGTGGGCACCATCTAGTACTTTGAGTCATGGTCGTGGAGGCTGTGTTTCATGTCTTTCATTTTCTCCTTTAGTTTTTCCTACACATGGAGAGAGAGAGATCAATGGTTGTATAAATGGCAACTTACATACAAACTTTGAAGATTCTAGACAGTGCTCATCATAATTTGATATACCATATTGTCTTTGTGATCAATCTTATGTCAACTGACTTAGCTGTCCTCCAGACTACCTTCTAAAACCGCAAGTTTGGTGACTTATTATTTCAAAGTGTTTGATGTTGGCTGGCATTATGAATTTGATATTTCATAATGTTTTCCCTGGTTTTTTATAATATATGCACAGTAAGAAAAGGGCATGCCGACCTCCTCTGAACTTCATCAATTCTAAAGTGATCCACATAAGATAGAGGTTAGGCACACCTCCACCCCCCATGCTTCCTTGCCCTAGTCTGACACCAACCATCCCTCCCACAGTACACCATTTCTCTGCTGGGTTTGATAATTCCTTGCAACGGCCAGAGATAACTCATAGACTCTATTCACAATTACGAAGGTTTATTATGGAATGTAAAAGACTACCACACATCAGGATCAGAAAACATTAAAGACGTAAACTTTTGTCCACAGCAGTACCTCTTCTTAATATTTATTTGTTTGTTGTTGTTGTTTTTTTGGCGGGGGGCATCATTGCCTCTAGTGTTCGTGGGAGTTACCCAGCACTGCTCCTGAGAGCCGGCGCTAGATTTGAACCGCCAAGTCCTCGGGCCGCAGTCCCGCACTCAAACCACTTAGGCCACTGGCGCTCAGCCTCAGCAATACCACTTCTAATCATCTGTTTGCAGCCATTCTTCTCTTTGGTCCTCAGTGGTTGAGCCACATGATCCTCCCACCCCTGTTGCACTCCATGGTCATAGAAGCTGCTGCCCTCCCTCTCTAGCCTTCTGCTACTCCCACTGCTGTACTTCACAGTCTCAACTCTGAAGCCTCTGGGGCCGCCAGCCTTTTAGACAGGGATCTCCCTTGAGTTCCTTGGTGGCTCCTCTTTCTGGAAGGTTACAGAATTCTTGCTTCTAAAACTGAGCTCTCCTACCTAGAAGAACAAAAATTGACGAATCCCGGAGTTCGAGCCCTTCTTGTCCTATTTGTTTGCTCCCACCAGTGAGCATTTGCTATATAAAAGTCTTATCCAGATACTAGGTGGGATGGATGAAATAGCAATTTTATTTCACCACTTATGGTTGTAGGACAAGACTTACAAATACATCTGTGTAAAGATCCTCTGTCAAATTTAGATACATGGCCATGGATGCTGTCCTGTTAGCTTACTCAAGCCTGTTCAGTTTGCATGTCCCCAAGTGTATCCACTTGCAGCTCACTACTCATCATTGCTGATATTGCAGCAATGTGCCTTTATCTTTCTATCTGTAACTTTTGTTAACCACTCAGCACCATCTTTTACCTAATAATAATGTACTATTATCCCCTTATTGTACACTGTGTCCCATTTATGTATTCACCCAACTGAATACAAGTTGATGATCTAATCTGTGATTTTCTCTATCCTCCCTTCTCCTCTCTGGCAATGACCAAAGCATATTTATCTCCCTGTGTAAACTTGGCCATGAGTTTGCTCAATAATAGTTGTCTCAAATGATATTTTTCCTTCTGTGGTTTACCTTTTTATTCAGCATAATGTTATGTTTATCTCTATTATGACCTATTTATAGCTTCTCTAATACTTCATAGTATTTCATTAAGTGGATGTACTCATGCTCATTTATCCATTCATTCTCTGTTCTCATCTCTTTGCTATTGTGAATAATGCTGCAAAGAACCTGTACACGTATAAATGTATTTGTGTCCCAATTTCTGTTTTTTTAGTATAAATAACTTGCAGTGTGATTGCCAGATCATTGTATTCATATTGCTTTTAAGGAGTTTGGCACAATGGCTGTAACATTTTACCTTCTAACCAACTGTGAGAGCCCCAACCTCTACACATATTCACTAGCATGTACCTTTTTTGTCTTAAAGAACATTTCTATTATTGCTGGTATCAGGTCATATATAATTATTGTTAGATTTGAATCTACTGAGTAATGATAACAAGCATCCCTTCATCATTTTCAGCCATCTGAATGTTTTATTTAATGGCTTGCATGTTTATATCTCCACCACATTTTAAAAATCCTATTGCTTGTCTTTTTATTGCTCAAAAAGTGTTCTATAAGCTTTAGCGATTCATGCCTTGCCAGATATATCACTGGCAGCTCCCCCCACATTTTGTGAGTGCATTTTTACTCTCTCTTTTGAGCACACTCAAGTGTTTATTTTTAGGAGACTCAGAAAATTGTAAAAGGGACACTGCTAATTAATACTCTAAACAAGAGATGTAAACTATGAATGTTACAGACAAAATAGCACCTATGATTATCCTTGTCTATAAGACTCTGTAAATGTAGGTAGTCACTAGCAAGTGCATCAAGAACTTAGAATTAACATATAACGCAGCTGGAATGGTCTGACTCTGTGTGGTGCATAATTTAGGCTATGTACAATCAACGGCTCCATGAGCAGATTTTTATAAGGGACTACTACAAACCTCTTGATGTAAAATATCTCAAAGTAATGAATCTTTTCTATTTTAAATTCTTCTATAATTTTGCATATTGAATTACTAGGTAGGAATCTGACACACAGAAGTGTGAGTAGCAGAAATCATATGGGTGTCCTGTAGTCCAACAGTGGGATGCAGGGTTAAATGTGTCCAGCTCCAGATCTTCCTTTTATATAAATGTATGAAAATGGATTATTTGCATTGATCTTAGGCTGTTGATGCACTTAGTTTAGGATGACGTCCATGTACCAGTGGTCCTCTATCTTCCTAATGATGTTACCCTTTAATAGTGTTCCTCATGCTGTGGTGACCCCTGTATGTGGACCTATCTGCATGTGGGTACACCTGCCTGGGGACAGATAAAGAAGCTGTGTGTCAGTTCCTAAGCCCACTGGATAGATGGTTTTAGACAACCTTTGTGAAAGGATAGTTTGAGCCCCAAAGGGGTCAGAAGCCCCAGGTTGAGAACTGATACTGTATAACTGGTGGCAAACAGCCACATGTTTTACAAATAGTCTGAACTCAAACTTGGACTCCCTGTCATCAAATGTATTTTGACTTAGAGGACCCTTAGAGGACCCTTAGAACTTCCCTTGTGGCTCTCTGAGACTCTACCTCTTCACTGCAGTAGACAGCCTCACCCTTCTCCCTTGAAGCTCCTGGGGGTTTCACACTGCTTCTTGCACAGGAAAACCTCTATCTACAATTAAGATAAAACCCCGTAATTGTAAGGACCCAACTGAAATTCATTTGTGCTTTCTGATTTATAGACGACCTGATGTGCTGTTGGACAAAAACATCGAAGTTTTTCCTTTTTCCCACTGCTTCTCCTACTTTACACAGTTTCCAGCTCCTCTTTCCTTTCTGATGATAGCTATTGGGCTTAAAAGACCTACATTCTGGGATGGCGTCTTGTATACGATAGTCACCCACTGTCCCCACCTCAAGCAACAACTTGTGCAATACTGCTATCCCACAGACAGATGTTTTTCCTTGATGGATTATAGATTAAAGAACATCTCAAGCCACAAACCAAAAACTACCATTGATTTGATTGCAACACAATACCCCACAGTTCAGGGTTGAACTGTCTCTATGGATTTCCCAATCTGTAACTTTATGGTGATAGAATGTGTCATCTTTCTCCTGAAAACTGGCTGGAGGTTTTTAAACTGTTCATCTTCCAGTTAGCAGCCCGAGGCACAATTCACTATATCACCTTAATGGCTTAAAGAGAAAATCAGTTTTGAATAGGTACCCAATCCATTTAGCATTCTTTAGCATATCCTTTAGGACAAAGTTGGCTGGTTCTTATTCTGCTGATGTGTTTGTTTGCTTCTTTAGAAGGGAGATGCTTCCAGAATCTTAACTATTAAGCCTGAGAGTCAAGAAGAATGTCTGGTTCTGAGAAATATGGATTAATATTAATAGGACAATGATTTGCAATTAATCTGCTTCAGATGACATATCATTTGCACGTTCTCATGATCTACTTTAACTAAAAAGGACCCCAGAATTTAGCATTGTCTATGAAAATGCTTTTTGTTCCTCTTTAACTTGTTATATGTATCCATGATATTTATTCAATTTATCTAAAAGTTTCACAGAGTAAGAGGTTGTTTTGAAGATCTATCAGGATCCTGAGATATTAAAGGTATTCAATATTATAAAAATGAATTTATTGATTTTATATTCAATGATTGTCCTCCAAGTATATTGTTATAGTGATACTTCACTTGACATAGGTCAAAGGACTCACACAGAGGTGTAGCTACAGAAAAGTGTGCCTATGCACTATGCTATATCGCTGGATTCTCTTTCAAAGGTGGGAATGGAAAACGCGATGGTAAATAGAAACTGGTCATTTGGCACCTCTATTTCAGGTGGTGCCCAGGGCATGTTCCATACTTCCTTACCATAAATGCACCTCTAGGTCTATATGCTGCTAGAGTCAAAGGTCTAAAGGATAGCCATGGCACTTTAGCACATTCTTAGATTGGCAAATTTCATATTGCTGACTATCTCTAATCAGAATAACAAAATGACACCCCATTACTGGTGTCATGGAGTCGGTTGAGTCAATGCAGCAATTCATTTTCTCGCCCTCACTCCCTGTCATTGACCTCTTTCTTTTTGCTAGTGATGGTTATTTTTAATTGTAATAATAGAATATGATGTGCTAATCTAATAGTAAATTGTGTAAGTATGATATTTCTTAGATTATAAAAGACTTAACTTCTTACAACAGTATCAATAAGGGAGAAGAAATCTTCATTATTAGTCTCCTTCTTTACACTCCAAAAAGTTATTGAGGGGCTGCCCCCAATCCCTACTTGGACAGATGCCCCTCCTCTCAGAAGAATTTGCTTCAGAGGATAGCACTGAAGCTGTAGTTCAGGGAAAGGGACATGTCTGATCAGAGCATCCAGGAGCAAATGGAGGGGTAGGAAGAGAGAGAGGATCACATTCTGGCCCATTAAATCTTGAGGCTGATATCCCTGCTCAGAGCAATCAATGCATAGGGAGGACCATATGTCCAGTCCCTCACACCATGCTTCACTGAACCATAGCCCTACAGGGGACAACATTGGAGACACAGTGTGGGAATTGCACCTGATGTAACCCCACCACACCAATGCAAAACACTAAGGGAATGCAACAGACTTGCAAGGGGATCAGAACAAGAAAGCCCCAAGGGAGTAGCAAAAATAGTATCTCGGACCAGGTCATGGCACCCCATCAAGCTCAACTAGAAAAAAAAATAATAATAAGAGTAAGAAACGGTCCTTGAACTTTTTACAGGCTTTTCTCTTTTGTCATTGTTTGTTAGTTGGTTTTTTATTGCTTTGTGTTCTTTTGCAGCTTGCTTTGCTCTCTCTTGTTTTTGTGCATGTTATTATTTCCTCAGATCTATCTAGATAAAATAGGTTGGATAAACAATCTGAATGAGAAAACAATAGGACAGACAGTTCTGGAAGGACATGGAAGAGGGGTAAGTGGGGAAGAGGAAGTGCAGTTAGCAAACCCAGCAACAAAGGAACAACAAATGATCCAAAATCTGTGGCTACAAGGATGTAGGCCGTTTGCAGGACTTGATCAAGGGTAATGTAGGCAAAAGGATTAACTGAAACCCAAATGAAGGCTGAGCATGATAGTGGGACAAGAGGAAATTAAAAAGAAATAGAGGACTACTAGGAGGCAAAAGGCTTTTATAAAAGTCTAGATAAAGGTATGTGCATATGTAAATATATTTATATAGGAGGATGGGAACATAGATCTATGTTCATATATTGATAGGCTTAGAAAGGACATTGCTAGGCTTAGACATGATAGGCTTAGATGGACATTGGGCTTCCACTCTCGTACTCCCTCAACACAAGGACATTGTTCTATTAAACTGGCATTCCACAATGCTCAACTTCCTGACTGTGATAATCATGTACTCATGTCAGTTTCATGATTGCGAGGGTAGAGGTAGAGTCTAGCCTGTCAATCTGAGATAGTCGGTGAATAGCCAATGAGGCCTCTCTGTGGGCATGACTTTTTCTGAGAATTCTGGAAAATCTCATGATATTTCCCCTATGGATATTAGAGACCATCGACTCAGTCCCTGGGAGACACTCAACTGACAAGAAAACTGGCAACATGATAATAGTTCTTAAATTCTGGAGCCTGGATGAGTCGTAGGAGATGTCACATGGGCTTACCCTGATGGAACTAGACCTCTGGGACTGGAGAAGCTATTTGGAGACTCCTTCCAGAGGTGAGATGCTTGAGAAACCACAGAGAGACCCCTACCAACACCTTGATGCTTTTACCACCACTGCATGCACAAGACTCTGCACTCACTGGCTGATGATTGTCCTGGCGTCATTGAATGTACCTCGTGAAACTGAAGAAGACTTTAAAGACTGGTATGGGACATATGGGCTAGTACTGGATGTATGGACTTGGACTGGATTGGGTTGGGATGCTTTCTCAATGTTCCATTCTTCTTGTATATAAACCTCTCCCTTATATACATATGTGTGTCTATGAATTTGTTTTCATAGTCTACCCAGACTAACACACTGACATAATCACTGACGACAAAATGGGTGCATAAGCAAGAGTGGTTAAGAAAGCTGTTAGTGCCCAGCTATCAAAAGATATAGCATCTGGAGTCAAGATAAAGGCTTGAAGATAAACAAGTGACGACCTAGCTGAGAAGCAACAAAGACCATGCAGAAGAAGCATACCTATGTAATCACGAGCTACCAAAAGGATCAGACATCTATCTGGCATCAAAAAATAAGAAAATGATATCATTGTGAATGAGTGAGACTACAGAATGGAGACCCAAAGCCATCTGCAGGCAAATAACATCTCCTTACAGAAGGATCATGGGAAGGAAACAAGCCAGTGAGAGTGTAGTACAGCAACAATGAAACATTCAACTGCAGTTCCAAAATTCTTCCCCTGCTCCACTACCATGATCTCAACTCTACATTAAAAATCTGGCTATACTAGAGGATGTTTATGGGGACAGTTAGGAACTGGAAACACAGGGAATCCAGAGCAGGTGATCCCTTCAGGCCTGTGGTGAGAGTGGCAATATTGGGAGGCTGGAGGGAATGTGGGGTAGAAAGGGGAAACCGATTATAAGAATCTACAGATAACCTCCTCTCTGGAATACACACGATAGAAAAGTGGGTGAGGGGAGATATTGGGCAGTGTATGATATGACAAAATAATGATAATTTATAAATTATCAAGGATTCATGAGGTGGGGAATTGGGAGGGATTGGAAAAAACAAGGAGCTGATTCCAAGGGCTCAAGTAGAAAGCAAATATTTTGAGAACAATGATGGCAACAAATGCACAAATGTGCTTGACACAATGGATGAATGTATGGATTGGGATAAGAGTTGTGCAAGCCCCAATTAAAAAAAACACTTAAAATAAGTTATTGATAAAGGTTCATGAATACTAATTACCACAATATTGTCTCTAGACCAGTATAAAATATCACAAAATATACCCCTGAAATCATTTACAGAAATAGAAACAATATCTAATGGTTGTAGATCTTACAGAGGAAACTGTGTGGTTGGAATGTCCGTTCAAATGGATAATAATGATGACTCACTGCAGTGCATTTGTGAGACCCAAATTAGGTGTCATCTAGTTTGTTCCAACCCACAGTGACCCAATGCACAACAAAAAGGACTGCCCATACTTGTGCCATTCTGACCATTATGTTTTACCTTGATCCCCTTGTTACAGCCACTGTCAATCCGTCTCCTTGAGGGCCTTCCTCTCGGTTGTTGCCCCTGGTTCATCAGAGAGATGAGCGATGGTGAGGTAGTCGTCACCAGCGGGGTTTCAATGCACAAGGCCTTTAACTTGACTGCCAAAGCCTCTTCACAGGAGAAAGGCAGAGTTTGTGCTCCCAGAAAGCATTAGCATTTCAGAAGCTCCAGGGCAGTTCGACGCTACCCAATAGGGTCACTAAGAGTTAACATCCACAAAATAGAAGTGACCTTCCTTTGTGAGGGGTGCTGGGGGGACCGTGGGGTTGGGAGTGTTTGAATTCATTTGAAGGTTTCGGGAAAAGAGTGCCTTGCAGGCATATTGATATAGGTAAACTGGACTTATAATTTTTGTTTTGTTGTTGCTGTTATTATCATGACTGCATGACTATTTTAATAAAACTATTCATTTCTGCTGGAATTCTACCCAAAATTTTATAGGCAGTCAGTTTTGTTTGGCCCACCTTGTATGGCCCATGTTCCCTCCAACCCCCTTATGAGACACAGTACCTAAAAAGGTTTGCTAGGGTTCCATTAGTCTACCAAGTTGACTTTCAATTTATGATTGTAAGCTACTGACTTCCTCTCATCCTACAGACTGGGAGTTGGCTTCTCTTTATTTCTTCTTTGGGTTTAAATCTGACTAGTAAGCCAGCCTTAACATCTAGCTAAATTTGTCTTGAACAACATCTAGCTCCTGCTTATCTTGGAATTTTGTGTGTTCTAGCCAAGTAGATCTTTCACATTCTAAGTGAGTCAAAACAATTCATACTGAACAGAATTTATCTTTTTGGAAGATTGCTGTTCATTCTTTTATGTGAATGTAGTACTGTGAACCTCTTCCAATAAAAGCAAAGAACAAGTCACTAATAAGAACTAGACACAAACAACATCCATCTTCGCGAATGTGTATTCCTTACTATTCGATAAAGTGACCCAGGAATGCATATTTTAATAACTCTTTGTTGTGAATAGAAGTGAGTAAGGAAAATACATGCCTGAGCTGAAAAGTGCATTTTGACTCATGTATTTCAGAGTTTAATTTCATTCCATAGGGATTTCAATGGCCTTCATTATATAAAAATAGATCGCCAGGACTTCTTTCACTGTGGTTTAAAAGTTCCAAGCTTTCAATTAGTAGCCAAGAACAAACAACTTATACCACCCATACACATACTCAAATGGTCTTTTTATTTTAAATTTTAAAAGGTTTTGGGGAAAATAATTAAATGGATAATATTTTACTGTAAAATGCATTACAAGGACTTTTAAATTTTATTATTTTTATTAAATAACAGCAGGAATAAGAACAAACTTTTTATGTAGTTCATTAGCTGTCTACAAGTAAAATTCTTTCAATTTATGTTTTTATCTATTTTAAAATGCATTAATGATTTTGCATAATAAAAATTGTGCAGATATATTCAGTGTATTATGTATTTGAATTTCTCTAAAAATTTTGGTTGAAGGAGAACAAGAATAAATGTGTAGCAGCACTGTTTAAAGGAAAATAATGACTACATTGAGGTGATTTTTTTCTCACCCTTGACATTCGCTAAAATATATTTCCATGCTGCACAAAGGGAGAAGTAGAAAGGATGCATTCATTTTTAACATGAGACAAATAAGTGGTGGTAAAGGAACAAGAGCATAGCATGCGGAGTTGGAGAACCATGGACTAAGCCATAATGCAGCACCAACATGTCTCTTCACATTAGGTAAATTATTTATACTCAAAGAATGCATTTGCTTTATAAAGTTGGCTTTTGTTGATTGTTCTCCATTTGCCAGTTTAGACACAGTCTTCATCTGTCTCCTTATTGAATGAATACTCTTCTTAATTTCAATTAAGTTTCATATATAGAAAAGGTGCTGGAAAGTCATTAATGCACGGAATTTGTTCCTATACTCTTGATTCTGTCCAATGGTTTATAATTCCCTTTTTCTCATAGAATTTACCCTCCTAGAGCTACAAGTCTTTCTGGGTGCTGGAAATCACTTCATTTGCTTACCCCTTCAATTATAATAGTATTACTGGCTCTGGGGATTGTCACTATATTTTACAGACTTTTCATAACTCTAGTATTACTTATATAAGATACTCATTTTTTTAAAGCCATCATTCATCTCCATTTTTAAGCACACCTTGACTTTTTTTTCTGGAACCCATTTTCACATAGAAGACAAACAAAATGCTTATAACATATGGCTGTTATATGGGTTTATTGTCACACATGTGCAGATGGGAAAATGCATTAGGTGTTCAATAAGCATCAGTTGAGTAAGAAGTAATCTAGGTCAATACACCTTAGAGTTTGGATTTGCAGTGCCTACCTGGCTATTCTGCTGCAGCAATATCAGCAGAGTCTCCCTTTCTAAAGTAACTGGGCTCCTTTCAGCAATTTTTAGACCCTAATTCTGCCAGGCTCCACAGTTTTCTCAAAACCCATAGCTACTTGGAACAGCTGTTACTAAGGCAATGCAGTACATTTTGACCACTCTTATGTGGTGCAATGGAATCCCCTGCCAATGCTCACGTTTTCAAATCACTCTGTCTAAAATTTGGCAACCAGGTTACTTTTCTAAGTTGTGTACCAGGAAATGTTTTGGAATAAAAAGAGGGACCAATGCTGTTGATATTTGACAGTGCCTCAGTTATTGGATAATAGAAATTATCCAATAATTAAATGGTTATGCATTCTTGACATGTCACTACTGAGCACGGGGATTGAATATCACGTTTCAAGGAGGTAGTCAAGTCAAAGACATGATGCTTACATGTAGTTTGTTTCGGGGTGTTGTTTTTAATTTGATTGGGAACAAGTGGCAGCTGTTGCATGCTAAATTTCATCATTGCGGTAAGAGAGACTACGCCTCCCCATCAATCCACCTCTTCCAGGAAAATGTTAAAGTTGAAATAGAAGAAAAATGCTCTTATAATGCGTGCCATACCCCAAATGGAATTCAGTGTCAATGAGTGATGTTGGGCACATCAGTCAATATCCAGAATTCTCCCCTAATGCAGCATAAAATGAAGGTGAAGGGAAGACAGTCTCACCTTCTCATGAGTGGGCTTAGTGGGAAGACAGAAACAGATGTGCATCCTTTCTAATTATACCGTGTGGCTATAGAAAGGCTGCTTGAAATTCTTGAACTGTATTTATCTTTAAAATTATATGTATATATATAGGCATTTCAAAATGTTTATGCAAAATGGAATGAAAAGATAACTCACTTGATCCACTAACTATTGCAATCACACTTTATAGGCAGCATCCTTGGAAATATATGGCATTTATAAGGTTGATGTGAGATTAAGTGTTCGATAGGCTTGCTGGCTCAGTGCTATGGTTGGTAAGTGCCTTCAACTTGATGCTAACCCCTATTGCCCGCCCCCGCCCCCCAACACACACACTTTCAATGAAAGAAGAGACCACTGCCTGGACCTGTGCCTTCATGACAACTCCTCTCATGCTTGAAGCCATTCCTGCAGCCACTGTGTCAAGTACTATCCCTTTTGCGTTGCCATTCTGTGTTGCCAAACATGACCTCCTGCTACAGGAACTGATCATAATGATCACTTTCCATTCAGAAGTGCAAATCAAAACAAAGAGACATGACCTTATATTCTGAATGATAGCCTCATTAAGCAAAACAAACTACAAAAACAGAGAACAATAAATGCTGCCTAGGGTGTGAAGCTGTTGGATTTTGTATACACTGGTGGATATGGCATCATTTAGAAAAACTTGGAATAGGAGCAACAGAGAGCTGAGCAAGACCCTGACAGGGCATAAACTCTGAGGCAAACAGAGACACACACGAACAGTCATGTGCTCGTCCATCTTAATTGTATCACAGCTCACCACAGTAAGAAGCTATAAACAGCCTAGAACTAGAAGACTAGATAAGGAAACTATGATTTAAGCATGCATACAATGGAATAATATGCACCACTAAAAACAGTGATGATCCCTAAAATGCCTCTTGATATCAATGCATCTAGAAATCTTTATGTTGAGTTATTATTCACTTACAAAATGACAAGTCATGTTTGCCTCCACTATAATAAGGATAAACATAAACATGAAGCCAGACTATTGATTTTAGGTTATGCTATCATCTCTTTAGTCTCCCAGCAATGAGGTGGAAGGCCTGCCTTGAGCTTCCAGATCATATATCACCTTTTAATATGCACATATAAAAAATCACTTCTATAGAGGACACCTTACCTCCACTGAGGTGTTTCTCAAAATAGCAGTTGAGAAAGAATGCCATTCAGATGGTGCCAGACACTATAATCCCAGTGCTCCCTCAATCCAGGAAAATGTGGGCAGCAGGGCATGTATTCCTTAGCAAAGGCAATGCCTTGCCTGATGGTGGGTAAACTGGATGGAGAAACCTGTCATGAGGAAGAAACACTTAATACTTATAGAGAACCTAAGAGGAGAAAGCACTAGATACTATTCTCCTAGTTGGGCACTTTGACTTAGTTTCTGTCCAGTTACTGTTGACACAGCCTGTGCACTATAGACTACAGGGATTTTAAACTCGGTCCTTTTGAAGTGTGACACATCATCCAAAGCCCACAGCAGAATTATATGGGGAAACCTCATGAAGTATCAAAAATTCAAGGAATTGTCATTGACTCAGAAGAACCAGCTAACTGTTTTCCCAAGATTATGGAATTTTTGGTCATTTGACTTTGTTTTGAATTTCTTGCTTTGAGGATAGCCAATTAATGGTAGCCGTAGACTACCGTACATTGACCATATTTATTTTTTCTTTGCTTTCTTATGACATGTAGTAGTCTAATAAAAATGGCTGTTATTGAAATGTTCCCTCTCATCACCATCCATTGTTTGCGTAACTAGTGTTCAGTCACCTAAACTTTTAACCTGTACAATTAAACACTTCATGTTTTGCAGTTTAAAAGGTGAGACTATATGTGCACACTCTTATTTTCTCAATAGTGTTTTATATTCTGTATTATGGACGAAATCAATAACACTATCAACAGAATTATTTTATACCCTAGGTAGATTGTTTATAAATGTTTCATCATAAAATGTTGACCTGTCTCAAGAGAAAGACATCATGCTTGGTAAAGTGGAGGGCTATCAAAAAAGAAGGAATCCCTCATGAGGATGGGTTGACACAATGACTGAAGCAATGGGCTCAAACATAAAACTAAATGTGAGTTCACTGTGAGTCAGAGCAGCCTCCATGATATCTAACAACTATCACTGTCATACAATGATAATACTATCTCCAAAGGGAACTAAAGACACATATAAGCCATACCCATATTGATAGTGCCGACCTAAGAACAAGTACTTCCAATGACCTTACCCTACTTGATAGCCGCACTCATGAGGAAGTTATGGTTGATGAGAATGCTACAGCAAAATATGGTGAAGAAACCGCATGGTTTATGGCTAGAAGTAGGAATAGTATCTGGGCTCTTAAAGGCTTGACCTCAAACAATCATCCTTCTAAATGAAGTATCAATAAAGTCCACATGGAATAGCACCCCAGCCTGTGTGACTGTAAATAATAGAATCCAAATCTGATCGAGGGAAAGATATCAGACCTTTTTTATCCTAAGCAGCTAGTTTGCAGAAAGCTCTGAATAACAATGGGGAACCCTGGTAGAATAGTGGTTATGCATCAGGCTGTAATCTGTGTGGTCCATAATTCAAAACCACCAGCTGCTCCATGAGAGAGGCCTGGGCTTGCTACTCCCATACACAGCTACAATCTCAGAAAGCCATAAGAATCCTCCATGAGTTAGCACTGACTGAGTTTTCATATTTGACTTTATGGATGACAGTGGAAGCACAGAATTATTTGCGGGGTTCCCCATGGATTAAGCCTTCACTGACCCCCCCTTTGACCATAGTCCAGAGTAATGAAAATCCTTGCTGTCAGAAATGATATTGTAAAGTTGATTATGGTGGATGTAGTATGAAACAATAATAATTTATCAAGGATTCATGAGGAGCAGAGGGTATGGAAGACTGGAAAAAAATGAAGAGTTGATAACAAGGGATCAAGTAGAAATTAAATATTTTGAAAATGATGATGGCAGGTATGTACAAAAGTGCTTGACATAATGGATATATGTATGGATTGCGATAAAATCTATAAAAGCACCCAATATATTTTTTTAAATCTTATAATTGGATCTCCTCTTTGACCTCCTTTTAAACCTTTTTCAGTTTTTAATATTTTCTGCTTTCTTTTCAGTTGAAGTTTTCCTCTGTTTTGTCATGTTGTTTTTTTGTTTCCTCTTTATATGTTTTATGCTTATAAAATTCATGATAAGCAAATCTATAGAGATAGTAACTGGATTCATAATTTCCTATCAGGGAAGTTTTATGGGAATTTGTGAACTAAAAACAATGAGCACTAGATAGAATAAAATGTTCTGAAAATATGCCTATCATTGCAAAATCTTTGTCAATATGTTTAAATTATTAAATTGAATATAAATTATATACCAAGGAAACTATTTTTAGGTTAACATATCTGAACACGATAGAGAATAGTACTCTATTCTATAGGAGTGCTTTAAGTTGAATTGAGTAGATGGCAATGTGTCTGAGGTTTTTACATATATTATTATTTATGATAAAACACTAGGGATACATTTTTGAAAATTATAGAAAGGATCAGGATTGCTATTTTGGTATTGCTTATAAAAATATGTTAGCATATTAAATGCAAAAGGAAATATGATAATTTTCTAATTGGGATTATAAAAAAACACCATAGTTTGATTACTCATTTCAGATAGCAAACAACAACAAAAAAGAAGAAAAATGGTAACACAAAGGCAAAGAGACTAAGATGAATATATAATTAGAAATAGCATAGTGTCAGCTTTTGAACTATTTTTTATGTAGATGTACACATGTGAGCACACACTATTGAAATTATCAGGGATTCCATTTCTCTTGGATCTACATATATGCACATGAATTCAGCAGTGAAGATCATAAGTGACATTGCAAATCTTCTGCAAAACCCTTTATAAAGTAATAAAATATCAAATATTCTACCTTCTAGATTAAGTTACACCTGACAAAATACAGCCAATTAAATTTTCTCAATCCGAGTGAAAGTTGAACAATGAATTTTGAATAATCCATGACTTTAAAATATGGTGCTCAAGTAGAATAAATATCATTGAGTTTTAGAGTTATAAGCAAATGTCTATTGGAATGCACATAGCTTGGCTACTCCTTAGGAAAACGTATTCCAACATTTAGTTGTATGTACTTTTAGACACATCAGTAGGGGCTAATCCCCCAAAAATAACTTCATATTTAGTAGAGTGAAAGCTTTAAAAAAAGGAAATTCTTCAAAGGGTTGACACATTGACTACAGAAATGGAGTCAAACTTAACTATGGCTGAGAAAAAGGCACAGCACAGGGTAATGGTCCATTCTGGTTTTCATTCCGTTTCAGTCATTGGACCCTACGTACAACAACAACCAAGAAGAAAACGAAAGGTGCCTGTTCCTCCACATTCCACAAAATAATCCTTCCATTTGAGTGCTTTCCTGTGCCATTCCAGCACATGACTGCCTTCCTCTTTTTCGATAACCACTTCCTCTCTCAAGATAATGTGCTCTTCCTATTACTCACTGCCATGGAGTCTATTGCAACTCACAATGACCATATGAGTCTGAAGCAACTTGGTGTCATCTGACAAGAGCAATGTCCTTTTTCAGAGATTGGTAGATTGTGATGGGTAGGTTTGTTATGCCAACATGGCCACAGAAGATTGGTGCGTCTGTTGTGACGGCATGGCCAATGAACACAGGGGATGAATTGAAGGGCAGAGCTAAGAAGGGCTCAGCAAGTCCTGCTCTTCTCTTGCTTCTGGATCTTCAGACCAGAGAGATGCCTTGTTCGTCCTGTGCCTCGACCTCCAAGCAACACTACACGTGGGACACCTAATTGTGGACTGTGTTGCTGTGAGTTGAGGATTCTTCAATCCCTACTTCACCACGCTCCTGGGATATACATCTCTTGAGCTGGGGACTGTTGGACTCTGTCATCTGGCTCACTGTTGGCGACCTGCTCTGCTATTTGCTGCCTGTAACCAGATAGCCTGGATTGCTCTACAGAGGACTACTCAGCAGCCCTCAAGACTTGAAAGACTGCTAGTCTTCTAGGTGCCTCACACACGTGAGTTGCACTGAGCAGTCTATACTGCTTTATAGATAGTTAACTGTTTCTTTCTTATCTTATATACCTTTCTCTATATATAAATATTTAAAAAGAATTACTAGTGTCCTGATTTTATTTCTCTAAGAGAACTCTGCCTGACATAGGTTCATCCAAAATAATAAGACCAAGTCTCTCCACCCTCCTTTCTAGAAACATTCTAGCTGTCCTTCTTTGAAAAGAGATTTGTTTCTTCTTTTGCTACTCCATGGCAATTTTAATATTCTTTACCTATACCATAATTCCAATGTAGCAACTCTTCTTAAGTCTTCCTCATTCAATGTCCAAATTTCACATGCATAGCAGTTTATTGAAAATATCACATCTTGGGTCAAATATACCTTATTCCTGACTGCTTATCACTGCTTTCCAGCTTTACAAAGGTCTGGTGCATCAGGATTTTCCAATTCAATTTGCCCTTTTGTGCCATGATTGCTAGTTCCATAAGCATTGACTCTAGTGAAAGCAGTTGAGTGTAGGCCAACCAACGGGAAATATTTGACAACTTCAATATTTTCTCCCTTTAACAGGATGTTGTTCATTGGTTCAATGTGAGAATCTTGCTCTTCTTTACACTATAGTTGCAAACCATACAGATGACTGCAGTCTGCCCCTTCATCAAGTGTTTCATATCCTTCTACCTTCAACAAGCAAGATAGTGCTATCTGTAGAGTTAATGAAATTACATGGAAGACCACATTTGCTTATGTGATTGTAAATTCCAGTATTTTAAATATGTCTTTATCTAGTCCTTAGCTCTGCTCTTCTTCATCTACTCTAAATTGTTGGATTATTTGTTAAGCACACAGATTAAATAACTATGATGAAAGATATGTGTGTGTTTGTGTGTATATACATATATATACATATATATCTGCTTTTTAAGCATACATTCTCTTTTTAAGCATTTTGTTCTACATGAGTTCAACTGAAGTGTGCTGAAATTCTTGCATGTGACCCATAGGCTGTTATAATACATGGTTATATACATGGTGGAATACCTTTGCATAGTCAATAAAGCACTAGTAAATATTTTACTGATACAAAACATAATAAACTAGATATCTGTGAGTGAGTGACTTCTGTGTCCAATGTAGATTCACTTGAAATTTTCAGTGATAACTCTTGTGTCCCAACTTCTTCAAAACACAGCATAATTTCTGGAAAATCCCTGCTGATGCATTACAACAGCCATTTTTGAAATTCCGTAAACAAGATTTTACTTGCAGTTGGTATTAATGATATTGTTTGATATTTTCCAGATGCTGTTGAGCTACATCTCATTGGAATGGACACAAATACAGATCTCTTCAAGTCAGTTGGCCACAGAGTTGTTCTTTGAAAATTCCAGAACCTAAACGTCACATTCTAAGAAAATGAACATATGTTCCCAATACTCGATTCACTACTTGGAACATTTGAGTTGCTACTGCAACAATTTATGAAGTCCCACCTGCTGCTCAGACCTTCAGGGCAACTTGACCTTCTTTCTACAAGACTATTTGATCATATATTTTTGATCATATACTTTTGATCATATACTACCTCCTGAAATGATTGAATGTTGATTCAGTTTGGAACAATGACTTCTTACTTTTATCTTCTTGGGCTAGTTACTGCATTCTTTAAAAAACTGCTGATGGAATGACCCAACAATTCAGTTGGGGTTTGAATTTTTGCTTTACGAATTTGAATGTAAGATATGCTTAAACTGTTCTTCTTTTCTTGCTTTTTAACTTAGGTTCTCTTATTTTCCCTTACATTGTGCTGGTTAGAAACAAAAAGAAAGGAACAGTATTTGGAAAATATGGCTTTATAATTGACATGGACCTGGAGACGGCATGATAGAATTCTTCAACACCAACAATTTTTCATTGTAAATGACTTTTATCAAAATGCCAAAAAGGTTTCTTGTCTTTGTTGGTGACAAATACCTTTGAGACAGTTTCAAACCTATGTGCAATAGAACAAAACACTGCTTATTCCTGTCCCATCCTTACAAGTGTTACTGACCTGAGCCCATTATTGCAGCCTGTGTCAATTTGTCTTATTGGTCATCTTTCTGTTTTCCACTAAATGTATGTTTTACCAAGAAAGTACTATACCCTTTTCCAGAGACTAAATGAAATTACAAAAAGAGGACATGCATTGTCCTGAAACTAAACTTCTATTGACTAATGGTAGATTTTTTTTGTTTTGTTTTTTTTGGGGGGTGCGGGGGCGCATCACTGCTCTCCGGTGGTGGGAGTAGGATGCCCAGCCCCACTGCTGGAATTGAACCTCTGTCCCAGTGGGCCGCAGTCCCGCACACAACCACTACATCACCGGGGCTCAGCCCTGACTAAAGGTAGATTTAAGAACAGTTTAAAACAATTTTATTTTGCGAACACAATATTTTAATATATAAATTACCTATATTTATGTTTCTAACTTATTTTATTAAGCATAGTATAGTATATTGCATAAATTTCACTTTTCATTTTTCTTATTCAATTTGGCTTGTTATATCAGCATTCTATGTTGATAAATTATGATTTTTTTTAAATTATGATTTTTTTTAAATTATGATTCTATAATCAATATTGTTTCCTATTTCAATCAAGTTGAAAATACTACTCACAAAGGTATCTGTTTAGTTTTCAATTAAAATTTTTGATAGGCACATACAGTTATATGACATGGCAATGGTTATGTTGTTATAATTGGATGAATCAATTGATTATATATTTAAATACTTTTGAGTTTGCCTCACTGTATTCAAATCAATTTACTTTATTTTATTTTCTTACAGTCTCAAGACTATTTTAACTCATGGTAATACTTCATTTCAGAGTACAATTGTGTTTCATAGGCTGATTTATTATTTAGCGTACTCTACTTTTTTGCCAAAAGGTGTACACATTTTTGTCTTAACATTGTCCTGGAAACAAACATTTTATTTATTATTATCCAATCCTGATTGTATACACCAACTCCACAATTTTTATTATTTCCTTATCTGACATTTTACATTTACAACACTATAAAAATAAAATTTCTATATGATAATTGGGTGCATTAAAACCATGTGTTATTATTAAATGCTGAGTTGCCAGGTGAAACTAATGCTGTCTATGCTTGCTAAGTCTATGGATCAAATTTTCCCATGATCTTCTGGTTTAGCAGTTACATAATGATGTCATCTCTCATTTTGTAACATTATAGCCATTTTCTATTTCGTGGTTGCAAGTCGTCACCTTCCCTTTTCCCACAACACAAATTTTTCTGAGTAGTAGATGTAATACTAACTCAAATGAAATTGGTAGAATCTATAAAGAAATGTAAGAACCTTACAAACTATCACTGTGATAATTATGCAATTATCTTTTATCTTCTGAACTGTTTTAAGAGGAATTTGTACCAGATGTGGTAGAAGAGTACAATAGATGGTCTGACATATGCCACTCACTTTTGATCCAGGATCTAACTTGTGTTTTTTGTGTGTGCATGCATGTGTTATTTGTATATTTTTATAAGTTCCCATAGTCAATAGGAATCAATAAGGAAAATACTATGAACGAAAACTAGTTATTATCAGGTTACAGTAATCATTTAGTAGACTGTTACTATTTACACAATTACTTATAAAGTTGTGGGTTTTTTTCACAATTCATATCCCTGCTCTGAGTATTATATAGAAGCATCATTTCAGAACATCCTGAACATTTATTCTTAAACAAAGCCAAAATCCCATTCTTTTTTATTCTTATTTATTTTCCAGGATGTCATTCTCAATGACTATATATACTCGTAGAACTCCAGAATAAATAGCAACTCATGTACCCGTAAGCACTTCAACTGCAACATTTATAATGAGAAATTTATTTACATTACTCCCATCACAACACAGCATTGCTGACAACCTTATTAGGCAATTCAAGCTAGAAAGTAGATTTTTAATCCATACCTTCTACTGGATATCCAACTAGTCATCTTTTTCTAAATGTATTGACCTTCAAAACATTTTAGCTATCTTTCCCTTTGCTACTAATGTGTGTGTCAACTAAGCTAGGCAATTTTTAGAATTAGGCAATTATCCTTTATTTCTTAACTGCTGTAAGAAGATTTTCTTCCAGGTGTGGCAGGCAGAAATACACATGGATGAGCTAACATCACTCTCTTGCCTTTAATCTTGGACCCAATTGTCATCTCCTAACCTCCAATTCTAATGGACATCAAAGATAGTTGGCACTGGGCAACTATGCTGCATAAGACCTCATTAGAATATTGAAGCGCAAGATTGCAGGCTCACCTTACACAAGAGACTGTATTATCTACTGCACCATATACAAATCAAAATTGGACATTGAATAGGGAAGACCACCCAAGAGTGGGCACATTTGAATTGCGGTGCTAGAGGAGAATAAATAAAGGGTCATGGACTGCTAAAAGGACATACTCGTCTGTATTAGAAGGAGAAATACCAGAGTGCTCCTCAGAGGTAAGGATGGCAAGATTTCATCTTACATACCTTGGACATGTGAGGAGAGACCAGTCCCTAGAGAAAGGCATCATGTTGGGTAAAGTGAGATGGTGGAGAAAAACGCCCTTGTCAAGAGGGATAGACAGAGTGGCTGCATCAATGGACTCAGGAATGAGGACAATTTTGAGGATGACTCAGGAGTGTGCAGTCTCTCCTGTTATGAAAAGGATCGTTATGGATCTGAGGATCTGAACTATCTTGATGGCACCTAACAACAGTCTTTGATTCTCTGACATGAGTCAGTATCCTGTTAATTACTCTGATGATTCAGGGTGTTCCAGATTCTGCAAAACACAAGATTCAGGAAAGACTCCACCTGCCTCCTGACCCCATAGATTTAGGATTTGTCAGCCCTCTCTCTATATATCTATTTAACTAGTAGCTATCCACTTCACTGTTTCCCTTGTTTAGAGGACTCAACATAAGATGGCCCGCTTCTTTTTTTTTTCCTTTGAACTATTTTATTGGGAGCTAGTAGAAAGCTAATATAATATTCGGTAGTTCAATAACATCAAACAGTATTGTATATTTTCTATCATAACCAGAGTCAAAGCATTCTCTTCCATCTTGAACACTTTGATAGCAGTTTCTCTTTACATCTCAACAGTTCATTTCTTTAGGTGTTTATCGCATCTATCACAAGAGAACCATACCTGGTCAATTTTTAATTAAGAATATCAGATTTGTACACATATAACAGAAGGTCATCTTTATTCTTTTCCTTTTGTCCTCTGAGATACAAGTGCATCAATGTTACTGAATATTTTAAAATCTATGAGTGCCTCCGTTTGACCTAAAAGTTGCTTGCAACCATTCCCCTGGCACCTGCTTTTCTCAGGATGCTAGTCTCCATGTTCTATAATGCAAAGCTACTCATAAATTTAAAAAATGCCAGAATGAAGAAATTTTGAAAGAAAACTTTTTCTCCAAGAATTTTTCAAAAGTATATTTAAATATGCTATCCTTATTGAAATTTCTGATTTCTGATTTAATTATTTTGAAATATTTAAATATATTTGGAAATGGACCACCAAATATTCATTGCTGAGGGCATCCAAAGGGCTTAAAGTGGATTACTAATCAATACGTTGTCACCAGAGTCTTCCCATACGCTGCCTTAAATTTCATGACTTCTCCGTTTCAAGATGATGGCATTGACCAGTATGTTTCACACTATTTGAAGCCATTTTATGTTGGGTAAGGTTGTTCCCTCTCTGTCCCTAACAATATTTTTCTCAAGATTTATGCTATCTTGTGGTATAACCTCTACTCATCATCTCTAATTCCATAAAGAGATTTTTGACCTCAGGGAATTTTCTCTAGCAAGGAATTATCTCCATGTATCTTGCACATTTACATTTCTGTATAAAAAAGCACATATATTTTTTATAATTTTGCCTATATATTATGGTGCAATTATCCATTTATGCATGTATTCGATTTTAGATGATAAACCCCTTGAAGACCGGATTTTTTGCTTTGACTTTTAAAAATCAACCTGTAGCTCATGCCTTTCATATTATAAAATTAAAAATTATTCATAGAAATTATGAGTTCACATAAAATTGCAAATGTTAATGTATACTTAACTAGAAAAATGGGTAGTTACAGCACAGATAATAAAAGTTTGAGTATGTATATATATATTATAAAAACTGAAAAGATTTAAAAAAACAAAAGATTCCAAAGAAAAATTTTAAAAAACTGACTATGATATGTATGGTATGCCTTCTTACCATTTAAAAGCCCTACTATTTGTTTATCTACAGGTGATTCATGCATTATGTGTTTTGAAAGTGTATTATAGTAACTCGTATAATGCAGTCTTAATCTATGATTTAGAATGGGACTGTTGCCCGGTAAGTTACAGAAAAGTCACAGGAAGGTCATACGTAAAAATAGTGCCTATAATAATCAACCAAAGTCCACCTTATAGGAGAAATTGGTGCACTTTTAGATAAAGAGGTTCAAAGACAGCAAAATTGCTAGAGTGTGAATGCAAATTAGAATGCCAGGCTCTTCCTTAATTTGACATATAACTAGTAGCACTGCATTTAAATTAAATTTTGAAGTGTAATATTCCCAAAGATTTTATTGTCACAAAATCTAATGTTTCTCTTAATATTTAGTTTTAATTCCACAGGAATGAGAGTAGGTTTCTTATTATATCTTATATCCAACAAATAGATTTTCTGGAATATGTCTGATCTTCTTGATGTGTTTTGGAGTGTAGTGGTGGCTATAGTCCTCAAAGATCCTTTCCTCCCAGGTGTCACTGTCTTGTTTAAGGAAGTAGTCAAAGAGGATAACCGGGCTCACATCAAGAATTGCCTCATTACGAATGAAGGGGACAGCAGGGTGGGAACCCAAGGCCCACTTGTGGACAACCGGACACCCCCTTACAGGGGAGTTGCAGGGAGGAGACAGGCCAGTCAAGGTGCAGTGTGGTAGTGATGAAGCATAACTTCCCTCTAGTCCCTGAAAGCTTCCTCCCTCCAACTATCATGATCCCAATTTTACCTTGCAAATCCAGCTGGATTGGAGAAGGTACATTGGTAGAATGAGAGCAGGAAATATGGGGAACTCAGGACAGATGAACCCTTCAGGATCAGTGGTGAGAGTGGAGTTATCAGATGGCTAGAGGGAAGGTGGGGTAAAGAGAGGGAGCCATTTACAAGGATCTACACCAAACCTCCTATCTGGTGGACAAACACAGGCATAGTGGGTAAGGGAAGATGTCTGGCAGTATAAGATATGTCAAAACAACTATATTTTATAAAGTATTGAGGGTTGTTGGGGGCGGGAGGGCAAGGATGGAAAGAATGCCAAGCTGATATCAAAGGCTCATGTGGAAAAGCGAGTATTTGGAGGATGATAACGGCAGGCCTGGCACAGTATATGTACTTATGTATTGTGGAAAGCGATATATGATCTCCCAATAAAATGATTTTTTAAAAAGCGTGTATGTCTTGGAAGGAACTTTTATTCTGAGCTGATAAAAAAGAGCCACAACAATATTTTGAGGTGACAAGTCACTTGATGTGACCTACAGTTTAGCAACTGAGGTGACCAACATCTTTGACATTGGACTTCATTTCTACTTAGAGATAACCCAAGATGTTGGTGCTTTAGATAAGGGTAAGTTTGGAGGTTACTAAAAATGAACTGATATAAAATACATGAGGAAACTTCAAAAAGGTTGTGAAAAAAATGACTAGAAAACAATGAAATTTCCCTCCTCCTGTAAACCTTTCTCTTCTTTTGAGGATAGCCAATGTGATCTTCTGATATAGGATATGCTTTACTTGAAAGAAGAAAAAGAGTCAAAATTTTCAGCAATAATTGAGCTTGGGAAAGCATGTCATACAGTATGTATAGAGAGGTGAATAGGAATGCAAGTGTGAGATGCTAGCTATATACCATCGTGAGTTCTTTATATGAGTACAGAGTTCTAGAGACTACACGGGCTGGCTTCCGTAGCAGATTACAGCAGCTCTGTAGCAAAAGACTAAAAATAAAAGAGTCCAGTGATTGACAAAATCACCTTCTTCATAGATTCCTGTAGAATATTGCCTTAAAACTCTAAGCATATTATCCAAATCCTTTTTCTTCTGCTCTTCAAATACAAATTTCTCCAGGTGCATTAGCCTTTCTCCAAACGCAAAAGGTGATATTAAAAAAATGAGTGCTTGGTAGATATGCATTTCCATAACTAAGAAATATTGTTCAACTGATTTCTGTCAAGACAGGGAAGATATGATTTCTTCTAAAATAAATTATTTCTTTCTGTTGGAAAATTAAATAGAAATGTGAAGCTAATCATTTGTCTTTAATTTGGTATATGTAACCAATATAATTCCTTAAAATGAACACAACAGGGCTGAGCCCCGTTGGCATAGTGGTTGTGCGCGGGACTGCGGCCCACTGGGATGGAGGTTCAATTCCAGCAGTGGGCTGGACCTCCTACTCCCACCACCGGAGAGCAGTGATGCCCCCCCCCCAAAAAAAAATGAACACAACATACATATATATTAACATGAGTAAACATACACATGCATTTTTGTGATAAGATATATATATATATATATATATATATATATATATATGATTTCAAACATTCCTCCCTTTCTCTGAATCCCTGAATCGCTGATAACAGCTAATTTTTTTTTTTAATTTTTGCCATGGAAATCTTGTGTCACAATTCTTAAACACATAGCAGCTAATAGAAATTGGTGGTTTGAAAGTACTAGTGGATCTGTAGAAGAAAAATGTGATAGTCTCCTCTGTGAAGACAATTGTTCTGGGAAGCCAATGGAGCAGTTATACCTGCGCTACAGGGTGGCCGTGAACAGATATTGGTATTGGCTCAATAAAGCTTTAATAAGTTCCTTCCTCTGAAGTTGGCAGTTTAATCCTTCCTTATTGTCTGTTTTCAGTCTGGTAGCTCCACTGAAGCTTGCTCCCTTTGGGCCACCTAGCTGGCATTTGAAATACTCATGGCATAGCTTCCAGCATTACAGAAACACATTTATTTGGTTGTTAAGATAACCTACTGCCTGACTTCAAAGAGGTTTCTTTAAGCCGAAACATGATGTGAAATCTTGAAGTCATTATTTCTTTGTGGCATATTGTTTTAACTGTAAGATACCTTTCTGGATTCTAAGCAAAAATGAAATCCAGTTGATTGCAATCAAGTTGAACACAATTACATATGCATTATTTCATTCTTCACTTAAAATTTAGTCACATGTCAGAATCACTTTATAAATTTAGCAATAAGTTATCTAACTTTGCCCAAGAATTCAAATAGTTCAACAAAAGTTTATCCTTGGCAATGATAACGCATGAAGAATTATTGAGTCAAAGTTTAAATTTTAAAATAGGAAGTATTTTTACATAATCCAATTGTTAAATTTACAGAGCATAAATGGTAGACTTTTTAAATACAAATTTATAAAAGACAAAATCTAAAGAAATTTGCCAAAATACATACAAATCAAGAAGTGACTTGCCATTCACCCAAAACTAAACATATACCAACATTTATTAGATAATTACATTTATCATTTATATCGTCATATATTAGTTTGACCTACTTTATGATCATATGAAATAAACTACACTGTATATATTTGTGTTTCGATTACTTAAATCAATGTAATGTGTTGAAAATATCTTTAGTTCTAATATAAATCAGAAAAGGCTCTTTGTTTAATTGCTATTGCAATTTCACAAGATGAATGTTATGCGAGTCAATTATTATATGTCTTAACAATAGTGAGCATACTCTAATTAGTCAGTAAACCTGAAAATAAATTTTCAGAAAGCCTTCATCAGGCATATATTTTAATATCTCATCAGTAAATGTTTGTGCAATTATGCATCATAAAATAAATATGCATCTGACTTTATAAAATACTGCCAATATATTTTCAGGAAATTAATTGATATTTATATTATCTTCATATTCATAAATTCATATAATTTCAAAGATATATAAGAATCCTGAAACCTTGGTTTTGACTAATGTTTTCAGTATATCTTGAACTTGTTCCTCCAATACTATGGGCCTTGTACATAGCGTGCCTTCTAAATGGAGGAATGTTGAATAGCTTTTAGTTTTGTTTTGGACAGTGACTCTTTGTATTCTTTCCAACTTATTTTAAGACTTCCAGAATCATTTGATATTTTCCCCATACACCATTCCATTATTGCAACTAGAGGCTTGATTTTTTCTTCTTTACTTTTCTCAGATTAGGGTTTGCTGCATGTGTTCCTCCCTTTTGGTTTGTAGTGCTAGCATTCTGCACTTATTATGGTAAGAGCTGACTTTCTTCACTTGCAGTAGTAGGGGAGATGGTACAACCACACGGAGAGAGAGCCATGTATCTCAAAATCCCCTGCAGACTGAGGGTTTCAAATGGAAACTTAAGTGAGTGATAAAGCAAAAGGCAGCTATACCAAGAATGTTGTACTGAGGGTGGGACAACTTACATTCCTATAATATTTTAGTGCCCTATTTGCTATATTAAGATATATATAAATATACCATTATGGTAGACCTCTCTCTGATAATATCAGTTAATATTCTTTTAGCTTTTCTTGATGAACAAATCCCACTCTTTGTGCAAATGCCATCAAGTCACTTAAAGGATACATTCTGTACAAGTGAATAATCCATGTATTGTGACACATGTTTGGCTTATGTTTGTTCAATCTTGTTCTCTCAATATTTCATAAAATTATTATTATCAGCAAATAAATGACATAATAGAAGGCCTTTTGTTCCTAGGAGATCATCGATTATATTATCTCCTATATATTAACAAGGATATATCTGAAGTGAACCAGAGACAGTTAAAATAGCATAGATTTGGAGATGGATTTGGAGTTCATATCTCTCCCTATCTCCTATATAATAACAATAAGTTCTTATGACACGGCCTTGTT
This sequence comes from Nesogale talazaci, assembly GCA_004026705.1. NCBI lineage: Eukaryota > Metazoa > Chordata > Mammalia > Afrosoricida > Tenrecidae > Nesogale > Nesogale talazaci. The sequence goes on along the minus strand of PVJH01002579.1, from coordinate 100,004 downwards.
TGATATTCACTCTCATGAAGGATACTCCAAAGATATGGGTTTTACAGCAAAGCATGGTGAAGAAAATAAATGGAGCCCAGCTATCAGAAAAAAAATAGCATCTGCAGTCAAAAGGTTTGTTCTCAAACAGTCATTTAAGTAAAACATTATCTAAGCCTATGTGAAAGCCATGCATAAACATCACAGATTATACATTATACAATCCAAATCCAAAGGAGGGAATATGGAGGACAGTGAAAGGTCAAAATCAACACAGGGAAAAAGCCTCCTGTGATTTCCATCAATCATAATTGTGAGTGGGGAATAACCTGGCTTTTGGAAAGAGAGGATAGGAGAGATGATTATGGTGCATTTAAATAATAAATCTGACTTGAACTGTTAAAACCTTGTCACTTGATCTCCAGTCCATTACACTTTGTGTTAATCTAATATTTGATATTTTCTGTATTGTTTTCTTATTAAGACTTACCTGTGTTGTATTTTGTCTTTTTTAATAGCCTATTTGACACTTTTTATGTGTTTTTCTATGTTGTTTTTGTTATATGCAACCTATAATAGATAAATCTATAGAGAAAACAATTCAATAAGGGTTCCTTGGGGGTACACCATGTAAAAAGGGGGGCTAACAGGGAGCTGATATTAATGAGTTTCAGAGGAATAAAGTGCTTTGAAGATGGTTGTGGCAGCAATTTTACAATAGTGTTTGAGATCATTGAACTATGGAATAATATTATGTCTGAATTAGCTCCCAATGAATTGATTTGGGAAATAAAAATAAAATAAAATAAGAACCAGGAGTGAAGCACTTAAATTGGATCACAAGCTACCTGCAGACTGAAATTCTACATTGAGTCGGAGAAAGCTGTGCCAAAAGATATGTGAAAAGGAACTAACACAGAACCAAGATCTCAGACTTGAATGAGATAAATGTGCTCACAGGCCCAACTTCTACATGGGGTAGAAGTATGATCAGCTGAATACAATACTTTCAGATACTGAACCACAGAAATAAAATAAATACAAATATAATTCAAATTTAGCATCAAACCTGAATGCTAGTGATAAAGAAATTGAAAAATTCTACCAATATATTCTGTTGGAGATTCTTTAAACAGCAATGAAGATGTATTTACTATTAGTGGCAATTGGAATGCAAAAGTTGTAAATCAAGAGAAAGAAGCATTACTTGGGAAATATGATTGTGGAAATAGAAATGAAACTGGGTAAGGTTAGGGTTGGGGTTGGGGCTAGAGCTAAGGATAGCATGAGTGTAAGGGTTATTAGGGTGAGGGCTAGGGTTAGGGTTAGGGTTAAGGCTGTTGGGGTTAGTGTAAAATATAAAGAAAAAAAGAGATAACCAATGAGATTTCTTTGTGGGCCTGGCCTTCTCCTGAAAATTCTGGTATTTCCTATAACTTCCTCCTTGGAAGTGGGAGACATTCTTCTTTCTCTCTGCTCACTGCCTTGGAGGCATTCTACTGACAAAACACATGGAGCTATACAACCTTGTAGCTGGAGAAGCCACATGGACCTACTTTGATGGAACCAGACTTCTGGAGGCAGAGAAGCCATGTAGAGACCCCTGCCAGTGCTGAGATGGTCAACACCACTGCATCCAGAAGACTTTCAACCCAATGACCTGTGATCTTACTGCGTTTGGCATCATTGCATGTGTTCCATGAGTCTGAAGAGGACTATAGATTGGTAAATGAACTAATATCAGAATAAAGAACTGATCTGGACTGGGCTGGAATGCCTTCTTAATATTCAATTGCTCTTGTAACTAAAGCTCTTTTTAAAAAATCATTGTACTGGGGGTTTGTACAACTTTTATCACAATATAAACCTCTTTTATATATAAAAAAAGAGAAATGAAACTGAAAATCTCATGATAGAATTTTTCAAACTAAGGACTCAATCATAAAAATAAACTTTTACAGCAACACATGTGGTGACTATGCTCCAACACAAACACAGAAGTCAAGTTGGCCGCATCTGTGGGGAAAGATTATAGAAAATCTCATGACCAGCAGCTAACCAGGCAAGGACATCACAGTGGAACATATAGTCAAACATATACAACTTCAGGATAAAGCTGAAGAAAAGCAAACAAGTTCAAGTGAGTGAAAATTTGACCTTGAGCTTATCCTACCTGAATCCATCTTAAGAATTGATTTAATGCATTGAATATTACACATATAAGACCTGATTAGCTGTTGGAGGGCATCAAGTATATAATTCATGTAGAAATCAAAGAATCATTAAAAATGGGAAATAGAGTAAAGATTAATGTGGGTACCAGAAGAGACTTTTAAAAATGTTTTTAATTTTGACATAAATAAAGCACATGAAAAAAATTATGAAGTCCAAGATGTCCATAGAACATTTCAAAGCGTACCTATAGAAGACAAGGCAAAATATAACAGCATAATGCAAAAATACGCAGAAGAAGAATAACATATTCAACCTATTTTAAACCAAAAACCTGCAGGAAAAAATAAATTATCTGCCTGCCATCTTGAAAGATTCAATGGGGGAAAATTTTGAGTGTTGCAAGAAGCATAAAAAAATAGGTGAAAAGAATATAGAAAGTCGGGCTGAGCCCCGGTGGCATAGTGGTTGTGTGCGGGACTGCGGCCCACTGGGATGGAGGTTCGATTCTGGCTCCCAGGAGCAAAGGCTGGGCATCCTACTCCCACCACCAGGGCAGTGATGTCTAAAAAAAAAAAAAAAAAAGAATATAGAAAGTCATTGTACCAAAAAAACTAGTCCACACTCCATCATTTCAGGACATAGCATATAAACAAGAATTAATAGTGTTGAAAGAAGAACTTCAAACTATGCTGCATGCATTAGACAAAAACTGGGTAAAGGGAATTGATGAAATACTAATTGAAATGTACTGACAAGCTGAAGAGACATCGCCACTTACTAGTCTATACCTGAAAATTTGAGAGAAGGCTACTTTGTCAAATGACTGAGAGAGCTCTATATTTGTACATATTCAAAAGAAAGGTGACCCAAAAGAATGTTTAAATTCTACAACAATATCATTGATCAGTGTAAGACATGAAAAAAATAATCAAAATGTATACATTATCACGAGTTCATGAGGGAAGGAGAAGGGGGTAGGGAGGGAGAGGTAATGTGAGGAACTGAAATGAAAATGATGATGGCAAAATGTGTACAAATGTATTTGACACAATGGATGGAAGGGTGGATGGATGCATGGATGGATGGGTGGGTGGATTGTGGTAAGAGCTGTATGAGGCCTCAAGAAAATGATTATAGTTACATATATGTATATATGAAAATAAATGTTGGCTGATGATAATTCAACAGCTGCTGCAGGGAGATGATACCAAGCATTCAGATTAGATTGAGATTTGTGATGTGGGACGGTTATTGACTGAAAGCAGAACATACCAGGAATAATTTTACTCATGTTCACTCTGCAAGTTCATTAGACTGCATGAACCATAAGAAACTGTAGCTAGCCTTGAGAAGAGTAGGAACTATAGAACACTTCCTTCTGCTCATTCAGAACGTGTACTTTTATCCAAATTGGTTGTACAGGCAGAGCAACATGGTTTCAAATATAGAAAGTTTTTTGTCAAGGTTATTTCTTATTACCACACCTATTCAAAATGTCTTCTGAGCAAATAATCGGAGAAGCTGAATTTTTTTTGAAGAAGAATGAGGCATTGGGATTGGAGGGAAGTTCTTTTTTTAAAAAAAAATGGTCATATGGCAGGAATCTGCTCTACTGAAAAAGATATGATGAAGATCCAGGATGACAGCTTTCAATATGGATTGCAATTCAATACAAAGAGACTTAAAATCTCCACAACGAAGCAACATATGACCTCACGATTAATGAAGAAAACTTTGGAGTCAAGATTTTGGTTCAGCTGGGATCCACCATCATGTTAATGGAAGCAGAGGTCATGAAATCCAAAGACACACTGCACTGGCTAAATGCTCTGCACAAGAGTCTTTGAAGTGCTGAAAAGCAGGGAGGTTACTCTGAGGACAAAGGTGCCTTGAACCCAAGTCATGATGTTTGAAATTGCTTTGTGAACATGCAAAAGCTGGAAGAATAAAGAAGAAAAATCGATCAATACATTTATATTATAGTGTTGGGGTAGGATATTGAATTTATGATATTCACCCAACAAAATTTTTTAGAGGCTTAGAAAAAATACACCCAAGGAAGCACAGCTGAGGTGAATAAGTTGAGAATTCCTCTCACATTCTTCAACTATGTTAAAAGAAGAGGACGAGTTTCTTTATAAATACTTAAGTATACGGTGGGAGAAAACAGAGGAAGACCACCCATGAGATACAGTGATTCAGTGGGTTCAAAAAGATTATGTGGCACCAGACTGTTTATCATACAGTATTCATGAGTCAGAACTAGTAATTAGCACATGGCAACATCAACCTTACCTTAGTGACACATTTTCTTGACTTAGATAAAATTTTTATATTGGTTATTATGACCATTCCAAATACTGTGTTCATTTTCCAAGGTTATCATGACTGTCCAGATTAGTTCCATTCCTCTACTTAGGTAAACGTGTTGAAGATGATTCTTCAAGGTATTGAAAAGTAAGCAAGTTACTTTGAGGACTAAGTTGTACCTGATCCAAGTCATGATATTTTCCATGGCCTCATGTGTATGTGAAAGTTGTAACATGAGTGTTATTAGATGCCATCCAATCAGGTCTTGATCCATAGCTACTGCATGCATGACAGAAATACAGCCCAGGCCTGTGACATCCTCAGGATTCCTCCTATGTGCCATAGTCACTGTCTCAATTCATCTGGTTGATGGTCTGCCTTTCTTTAACTGCCTCTCTAGTTTATCAGCATGATATCCTCTACAGGAAATGATCTCTCCAGATAATATGCCCCAAATATGTAAGACTAAGGCTTGCCATCATGGCCTTTAGGGGAACTCTGGCTCTACTTCTCTGAGACAAATTTGCTTGTTCTTATGGGAGTCCATGGTACTTTCAATATTCTTTGTCAGCACCAGGCTTCAAATGAATAGGTTATCGTTTGGACATCCTTATTCAATATCCAACTTCCATATGCCTATGAGGCAATTGAAAATACCGCAAGTTGTGTTGGGGGTACCTTAGACTTCAATGTAACATCCTTGCTCTCGAGCATTTTAAGGTGTACATGAGTCCTCAAAGTAACATCTTTGCTTTTAAACACTCTTTAGAAGTCTGCAGCACATCAACCCAATGCAATTCATCATTTCATCACTTGACTGCTGGTGTCATAAACATTGATTATGAATCCAAAAAAGACAAAATCCTTGATAACTTCGACCTCTATTCTGTTTACCATGATATTATCTATTGGTTCAGTTGCAAGAATGTTGGCCCTGTTTACATTGAATTGCATGCATACTGAACTCTACAATGCTCAATTTTCATCAGCAAGTGCTTCAAGTTTTCCTCACTAAGTAAAAAAAGTTGTTAATAAAGTTTCCTCCAATCCTGGTGTCATTTTGAATTCAAAAGAGCAAAAAGGAATCAATGCATTTTAATTATACTGTTAATGAACACTATTTAAAGTACCATGAACGAGAGAGAGAGAGAGAGAGAGAGAGAGAGAGAGAGAGAGAGAAGAAGAAGAAGAAGAAGAAGAAGAAGAAGAAGAAGAAGAAGAAGAAGAAGAAGGAGAAGAGAGAGAGAAGGAATCTACTGTCTATTTCAGAGGACATGACCATTGAAAACCTTATATGTTGCATGGAAACATTGTTGAATACCTAAGGCCTAATAAATAGAAGAACTATGGCAGAGCTAAAACCAGATAATGGATCCCTCATGGTTAGAAGTCACTTGAAATGTGACTAAGAGTGTTTCTGTATGCTCCTTCATGTTCTTTTGATCTTCTTGTATCTTTCAAGATTCTTTCAATATTGCAACTGGAAGAATGACATTTTTCTTCAGTTTTTTTTTAAGTTTAAAATATGCAGGGTTTTTTTTTAGTTGTTTAGCTTTGTGTTTTTACATGAAACTATAATTTGTCTTCTCTAGCTGCCCTTTGAAATTTCATTTTTTTTGTTTTTATCATTTCTTCAATTCATTTCAGCTTCTTTACAATTAAGAGCATGTTTTGTTGTCATTTTTGAAATCACTTTTGGTACATCCTTTTCTTTTTAATGATTCTTTTATTTTTTCATGTTTTTGTTCCTCATTTTATCACACAAATCATCAGGTCATCTGCCGTTACTGTTTGATGCAGCAAATCTGATCTTGAAATGCTCTCCATATTCTGGTCTGATGCTATGAAGGTCTTGTTTTTGAAGTAGTGGCTGACCTTTATTAGAGGAACACAAACCAGTTTCCATGGCTATGGAAACTCCTTGCACATTGAAATAAATCTGTGTTCACAAATTAATATTTTACTGCTTTGGATATACATTTTTAGGTATGTTTTCTGAAATGTCTCTAGATTATTCTTTGGGCTGCTAAATGGAAGATCTGCATCTTAAAACCACATTCCTCCACAGGAAGAAAGATGAAATTTTCTGCTCTCAGAACAAGTGAGAGTACCAGAAACAGAGACAGCTCTATTCTGTCTAAAGGGTAGCTACACATAAGGATGAGTTCATACCTGATCCCTGATCCCATTGCATCTCATGATCACACAGGCTGGTGTGCTTCTTCCATGGAGGATTAATTGCTATACTTCTAGATGTATGCTTATTAACTTCATGCCTTAAGACCCCAGCTACTACCTTTTTGATAGCAGACACCATTCACTATCTTCACTTCATTGCTTATGCACTCAGTTTGCCTTCAGTGATCATGTTTGGGAAGTGAGTGCCCCAAAATGCCAGACTATTAGAACGAAGTGTTTATGGGTTTAAGGAGGCCTCAAGTAGAGACCCCAAGTCTGTCTGCTATCTTAATATTTAACATATACATATATTTACTTTGGCCTCTATCCCTTTCATTACAAATTAATATATTTATATATATACATGCCTAAAGCTATACATCTATAGATACTTCTTGCTTTGCATAGCTTTTCTCTTTTGCCTTTCATCTTCCTCCTGTCCCACTATCGTGCTCACCCTCCATTTGACTCTCAGTAATGCTTATCAGATACCATGCACTTGATCAACCCCCACCAGTTTTTAGATCTTCCTCAACATCATTTTAGATCTCTTGTTGTTCCTTTCTTCCTGAGTTTGTTGGCTCCCCACTCCCCACCCCTGTATCCTCGCCTACATCTTCCCAGGACTTCCCGTTCTGCTGTCTTCTTCTAGGGATTATTTTTCCTGCTTATGTTATATAGGTAGACATAGGGCAAAAGAAAAGCATACTGTACAATCATATAGATGTGATAGAAGGTGGTTGGCGTGAAGACATAAAGTCCACTCACAGAAAACTGGATATCTCCCCACAGAAAGGTTACAGGAAAGCGTGATTCACGTTGAGTGAAGTACAGCAGCAGTGGAACACACATCATTCCTCTAGTTCCTGAATGCTTCCTTCCCTCCAATACCATGACCCAGTTCTACCTTACAAATATGCCTAGATTACAGGACACACATTGGTACAGGTAAGAGCTTTCAACAAATGGATTTCAGGACAGATAAAACCCTCAGAAGCAGTAGTGGGACTAACAATATCAAGAGGGTAGGCAGATGAAGGGATGGGGTGGAAGAAGGGGGGGGGGAAGGGGGACCTTATCACCAGGTTATGAATCTAGTACGTGCCCTAGGGAAATAAATAACAGAAACATCAAAGAGATCAAACAGTGTGAGGCATGAAATAATAGCAATAATATATAACATATCAAGAAGTCATGAGGGAGGGAGAGAGAGGGTGTGTGTGTGGTGGAGGAGTGGGGTGGGGGGCTGATGCCAGGACACAAGAAAAAAGAAAAGGTTTTGGAAATATTGATGGTAACATCTGCAAAAGTGTGCTTACTAAAGCTTAATTGTGAAGTGCCATAATATTTGCAAGGGCCCCATAATAAAATAATTAGTAACATTAATAAAAAGGATAAATTCAGTGTTTATAAGTCATAGGTGCCTCTGAGGTGAAATCCCAACCTTTGGGTTAACCAATTAGACCAACACTCTGCATCATTCAGGAAATCTAGCTTCAAAATCATACACATAGGTACTAAGCAAATAAGCTTTACAAAACAAGTAATATTTATTGTTCCCTTGTTTTGCAAAAGCATTTTTTAATTATTCCTGACATTCTGTGAAAGGGGAGCTTTTTAAAAATTAACTTAATTTCTATTGATGTTCTTTAGAACATACAAAACAATACACACCAATGCACACGTTTCAAAATGTATAATTCGTTAACATTGGTTACATTTTTTGAGCTGCTTGATCATTCATGTCCTCTTTTTTGAGTTGCCCCTTCCTTGTTAACATCACCTGCCATAATTCCTTTCTAACCTTTGAATTTCACTTGTCTATTTCATACTATATAGATAGGTTTTATCATTTTTAATTTAACTAATTTGATATTATAACCTTTGTAATTTATTTTTAGGGTCAAAATATAATGAGATCATCTCAAAACAATAGTTACAGGAACTCCTTCTGCCTCCAACAAACCAAGAATTCTGAATTTCCCTAGAATTTGATATTCTTGAGTTAATTTCCCTTCTTCTGATTAGGATTATTTCATAAAACAGTTTTATTAACATTTTATAAATAACAATATGGATAGGTTAAATAATTTGCCAAAGTTTACACTTCTAATGGTGAAGTTGACATTGAGTTTACGTTATCTGATTTCACTATCTCTTACTCCGGAAGGTTGGACTCAAGAGTTCCACATGATTATAATGATGATTGATAGATCAATTTAAAAGTATAAGAAATATCTAATTATTTTTATATAATGGTTGAGAATATTTTTACTCATTTTATGTGCATTTTTAATAGGTATGGATTATGTAGATGTGAAGTACTCCACTGCTAACCGAATGCTCAGCAATCCAAAACCAGCAGTGGCTCCAGGATAGTGAGAGGTAGCAGCCTGTTTCTACAAAGCTTAGTTGCCTTGAAAACAATAGGGACAGTTTTAGGCTGTACAATAGGATTGCTATGAGTCAACCTGATGACAATGGTTGTGGTGTGTTTAATAGGATATTCTTATGTAGCTATCATTTTTATATCAAATATAATTGTAATTTCTAATTATCACTCATTTCCATTATTGCTAATTTGCTATAGTAATAATAATAACATGATTCCTTTTTCTAAGATAATGTTCATTTTTATAATATTTACATTGAGATAGAAAAATCATGACACTAAAAAATTGTAAGGTCTTAATAAATCTCTATAAGTGCAGTTTTTTCCTCTGAGAAAATAATAATGAAATAACATCTATGTAGCTTTAAATGGTTAATAAAATATTGTTGCTAGTACTGTTTCTTTAGAAATTTTGATATATTTTGCTGAGCATTTCTGCATTGCTAGCATATACTATGTCATGCTTTCTTTTTCTTTATAGAAACCCATGCAAAATAGCCAAGTATCTTATTAGTCCTTCAGTAAGAGTAAGCAAAATAAATGAAGACAATTATCAATGCTTCAGAATAGGGTCAACTCTTATACTTGCACCTTGGATATCTTCCCCATTGCTTAATGAGTTAGACTTCTCCAGGCATTTCTACTTTAATGTTACCCTCTTGCAACATTTTAAGCAAATCATAGGCACTCACAACTTTGAACAAATTCTATGCTACCTTCATATATCACTCAAAATTGTAGAAAGTATCATTTAAAGTACTCTCCAGTATTGAATGCTGTGTCCCCAACAATGACTTGTTGACATTTTAATTCCATATAAATTTGAAGGCAATCTTATTTGAAAGTAATGTTTTTAAAGATGATGAGTTAGTATAAAGTCATGGGGAGGTAGAGTAAGAGAAGAAAGACATAGACATACACAGATGAAAGAGAAACCCATGTAAACAAATGCAGAGATGGCATTTCGAGCCAACAAAAGCATTGCTATGCCAGTAGTTTAGAGATATGCAAATGTACTATCCATAGCATTTTCCAAAATAGCATAGTCCTGCTGGTATTCTAAATTAAGAGCCGTAGCCTTCAGAAATATATGAAAATATACTTATGCTATTGCTTTGTTAGAGAACTTTCCCTTCAAAATAAAATGTTATCCCTCCCCCACACTTTCAAATTTCTCAGGGTTTTCCTTTTATATTTTCACTATATCCTGAGACAGTGGCTTCAAAGATGGTCTCAAACATAAGAACAATTTTGAGAATGATGCAGGACTAGGTAGTGTTTCGCTCTGTTATACATAGGCTACTATCTTGACAAAATCGGAATATGTCGATAGAGCCAGACACAACCTGTCACATGATCAACACCTGCACAGAATACCCTATGCTCTCCACCATGTGAATGTGAGCCAAATATCATTGTTGTGATTTCTGCTACATCTTCAGTGTCCAAATAGAAGGTATTTATTCAGATTGTAAACACAAATACATAGATCCTGGCATTACAACATATATTCAACAACAGTGAAATGTTGTATTTGTTTAAGTCACTTGTTTTCCAAAATATTAATTCACAAAGTAAATCCTACCAACCTGAGTATTTATTGTATTACACATCCTATTTTATTTTATTTTTACAAGTTTTTTATTGCTTTTTTTAAAAAATAATTTTATTGGGGGCTCTAACAGCTACTACAACTTTCAGCACATCATTTGAATCAAGCACATTTGCACACATGCTGCCACATGCACTTCCAAACATTTTCCACTTGAACCTTTGGTACAAGCTCCTCTTTTACAAAAAAAAACAAAACAACAACCAAAAAAAAAAACTCCCCTTTCCCCTCCCCCCACCTTTTTTTTAATGAATCATTTTATTGGAGGCCCATACAACTCCCATCACAATCCATAACAACATCAATTGTATGCAGGCCACTTTTACACACCCATTGCCATCATTACCCTCAAAACATCCTCCCTTCCTCCAGGCCCCCAGTATCAGCTCCCTATATTACCCTTCCTCCCCCCCTTCCTCTTGAACCCTTAGTAATTTACAAATTGTTATTTTTTTCATCCTGTACATTGTACAATGAGTCCCAACACTCCACTCGCTTCCCTGTTGTCCATGTCCCAGAGAGGAGGCTACGTGTAGATCCCTGAAGTTGGTTCTTCCTTTCCATTCCTCCATCCCTCCACCTTCCTGGTATTACCACTCCTATTACTAGTCTTGACGGATCATCTATCCTAAGTTTCCCATGTTTCCAACTTCACTGTACATCTCTTGGTCTTGCTGGATTTATGTGGTAGAATTGGGGTCATGATAGTGGGTGGGAGGCAGCATGGGAACTAGATGAAGGTTGCATATTTCAAAGCTCCTACCCTGTATCTTAACTGGCTTATCTCCTCCTTGGAACCCCTATGCAAAAGGATGTCACATCACCTATTGATGGGATTTGGGTCTCACAATCTGTACTCCCCTTCCTTAATAATAATATAATTTGAGCTCATTGATACCTGACACCAGATTCTTTCACCACTTCATGATCACACAGGCTGGTGTGCTTCTTCTGTGTGGGCTTTACTGCTTCTGAGCTGAATGGCTGCTTGTTTATTCAAGCCTTTAAGACTCCAGACTCTATATCTTTTGGTAGCCGGGCACCATCAGCTTTCTTCACCACATTAGCTTATGCACACATTTGTCCTCAGGGTTCATTTCAGGAAAGTGAGCTTGCAATGTTATGCTTGTCCCACTGAGCCTTGAGGATGATAATCCTATTCAGAACAGCTAATGAACAAAGAGGACTGTATGGACAGCCCCATTATGAAATACAGCTACCCTCACTGACCCAAGGTATATTGGGGCCAGGATGAAGAAGCAGGGTCAAGATTTACTCTGTTGGACACAACCACACCAATGCAAAGCACTAAGAATGTGTAATAGAGCATAGAGTCATAGATGGAGTGCCAAGGATATACTTTGGAACCAGGGTATTGGCACCCCATCCGACTCTACCAGGGGTCACTCTAGGAGGTCAACTACAGACTTTGAAATTTATACAGGTTTCGATTTTGCTGTTATTTTTATTATTCTGTTACATATTACATAGTACATTGAGGCATTTTCTTGCTGTTGTTATCATTGTTTTATTTGCTTAAGTTGCTCCATTTTAAGAGAACTTTCTTGTACATATTGTTACCTCTACAGGTCTATCTAAACAAGATAGACTGGACAAAGAGGTTAGAGGCAAAATGACAGGACTGATGGTTCCAGGGTAGGGTACATTGAAGAGGGGGAGGAGGGGGAAAGGTGGTGATGTTGACCAGCCCAGGAAAAAGGGGATAACAATTGATACAAATGCAGGGACAAGGTGGGTGAGAGAAGGCCAATAAGGATTGCTTAAGACTACTGTAACAGAAAGAAAATACTGAACCCCAAAAAGAGACTGAGTATGATAATAGGACAAGAGGAAAGCAACTGGAAATAGAGGAAGGAACTGGGGGATAATGAGCATTTATAGAGGTTCAAATACAAGTATGTACATAGGGGCATCTACTTATAAGTGAGGATGGGGAAAGAGATTAATGTGAATACTTATAGGGTTAGTAGTAGGACAACAGATGGGCATTGGACCTCCACTCAAGTATCTCCTCGGTTCAAGAACACTTTGTTCTATTGAATTGGCATTCCAAGATGCTCACCTTTCCGACACAATCACTGAAGACAAAAGTGTGCATAAGCAAAGGTGGCGAAGAAAGCTGATGGTGCCCGGCTATCAAAAGATGGAGCATCTGGGGTCTTGAAAGTTGACAGTAAACAAGCAGCCATCTAGCTCAGAAGTAACAAAGCCCACATGGAAGAAGCACACTAGCTTGTGGAATCATGAGGTGTCAAACGGATTAGATATCAGGCTTCAAGAACTAAGCAACATAGCATTTCATGCTAACTTTCCTGATACCCATCTTATTTTAATTAGGAAATATACATGAGAAATCCTGATTCAATATTTAGTGCAAATTTTCAGAGGAAAAATATTTGGAGCAAGTGGCATAATATTTGTATTCTGGTAACCAAAATTTGAATCACAGCTCTGTCATTTATTCACTGTTTGAACTTGTCTTGAAATGTAGAAAAATCAATTCAAACTGTGTCCACATTTCTCAACGACAAAAATTCATTAAACATTTACCTTAATGATTGTGAATGATAAAATAATTCTCATCTGCGGAGTTGATTTGTAAACTGTAAATTTCAACAATATTTTGCTTATATAATTTATTCAACAGTTAATCATATTCACAAATTTTATATGTTTGTAAACATTAATCAAAAGAGAAAAATTTTAAAAATGACAGACAGTGAAGTGTGTCTGGAATTGAATACTGAGGGAGGTTTAGTAGTATCACTATTATTTTACAATGTCAAAATATGCTTCTTATATTTTAAACACTGTAATAATTATTAGCATAGATTGTTCTTGAGACTTGCAATTTCATATACTAAGATAGCATTATTTACTTTAAAAATCAAGACTGATTAATTCTATGGTGTTGAAGAAAGCCCATTTTATAGCAGTAAATAGTTTTTTATATTTCCCTCTACAATCAATAAGATTTCATGGTAAAGTTATACTGATGGTGTAAATATTGCACCATATCTACAGTTCACAACATCCAAATGCAGCATAATAAAATTATATTATTTAATAGCTGTGTTTTGGTGCTTTTTTCTCCAGTGCTCAATCTAGTCAACACAGATACTTAATTTGCATTAATCCAGTAAACTACATGGTTACATAGAAAGAGAATACACCCAATTTCCTTTCATCATTAATTCTACCTATGTGAGTGTATTGAATGTATGTCATATATCTCTAATTTTAGTCTTACTATTTAGAGCTAGGTATATTTTCTAACAATATCATATGGAAATTAATTTTTAACAGTTTTGTTGACATATAATTCACACACCATCCAACGGAGTAGTTCAAATACATTAAGAAGAGTGTACATTCTTCACTGCAAACAACTGTAGAACTTTTTCTTTCGTCTTATACTCATTGATATGAGCTCCCTATTACCCTACAACTTTCTCTGCCCTACACCCCAAAGGACCATTAATCTAGTTAGTTTCACTATACATTTACCTATTACAGATTTAATAATGGAAATTTGGGTAAATATATACTTATATATTTATATAATAGAAGAATACCAATAATAATATATGACAATAACAACAAGGGTTCCTCTGGGAAGGGGAAGGGAGAGGAAAGAGGGTAGCCGAAATCCAAAAGCTCAAGAAGAAAGAAAATGTTTTGAAACTGACTGCAATAGCAATTGAATAGTTATCCTTTAACTATTTGAATTATGGGATTCTATGACCTCTATAAGAGCTCCCAATAAAGTGGTGGAATAACATAAAAATAAAATAATAGCAAAATAAAATAGATAGAAAACTCAATTTAAGGGAAAGCAGATAGCATTAAAATTGCTAATAATTTAAAATTGATAAAGAAATATCAAGTGAGAAGGTGTTCAATTGAATCTAACTTCAACTAACCAACGCATTTTCCAACACATTCTGGAGAATGCCATGGTTACTCACATCCCGGCTCTATGGGTAGTGGGGTTCATTAGAAGCTTCATCCACAAGTACCTCCTCTTAATTTTTTTAGCTGAAACAACTTTAAAATGCCAAAATGAAGCTCAAATGATGAAACATTACACTGCAACTTAACTATGTCTGTAATTATTAGCCTTACAATCCTGTCTGAAAACAAGGTTATTCACATTCCTGAACCCTGCTCAGAATGGATTCACTGAAGGTTAATCCATGTGTGGATCCTACAAACGGATTTGGCAGTTCCACTGGCATCCATAGTCTTCTGCAGACCAGGCGATCACAGAAAAACTCTGATGTCACTCCTTCCTTTAGATTTGGATTTCATTATTTGCAACACTTGTTTAGCCCAGGCTGGTAGGTTTCTCTATTAGACTTACTTGATCCCTCATTTAGATGGTTGCTTGTGTGAAGATGAGATTTTCTGGCCTTGATAGTATTTCTTCTGATAGTTGAGTACTACCTAATTTCGTCACCACAATTTACTATAGTCACCATGTCTTCAGTGACATCTGGAAATAAAATTATGCAAAAGAGAATTCTAAAATAGCTGCAGCAGTTAAATAGGTGAGCAGCTTCCCTCAAACCCCAGCCAGTTTCAAAAGAGGAATTTCAATGAGGACTATTATTACTGACATCAGGTCGAGTTTGGGCTGAAAACTGGAAATAACAGAAAGATATTGACTTGATTTTGATGGGGTATGCAAATTATTCAACTATGTGAAGATAAAGAACCATGGATAACAATGGGAACTATTCCAGAACATTTCATTGGGATCATGCAGAATCTGGATATTAAACAAATGGATGTCCAAGAACAGAACATAAGAGTACTGCAGGATTTAAAATCATAAATAGAAGTTATCAGGGTTGTATCATTTCATTATACTTATTCAAACTGTCTGCTGAGCAAATAGCTTGAGAAACTTAATTATATGAAGAATGTGGCATTATGATTGGAGGAACTCCTAGTGAAAACTTGCAATATGTAGGTGACACAACTTTATATGAGCAAAGGGAGGAAGATTTGAAGTACTTGCTGTTGGAAATCAAAGAGGGAAACCATTACAGGTTGCAACCCATGGTCAAGAAAATCAAAATTCCAGAACTGAACCAATAAAGACCATCATGATAAGTAAATGGAAATTGAAAATTGTCAAGATTTTCATTCACTGAAACCCACAGTCAATGCTTGTGGAATCAAGAGTCAAAAAATCAAAAGATTTATTGTATTGGACAAATATGGAATTTCATTAAAGTACTGAAAAGCAAGAAAGTCACTTTGAAAAATAAGGTGCACTGAGTAATGCCATGGTATTCTGTTCACCACACATGTGTGCAAAAGTTGGGTAATTAATTAAAACTATGGTGGGAGAATCAGTAAATTTTAATTATGATGATAACAAGCAATAATGAAAGTCTTGGACTCATAGAAGAATAAACAAATCTGCATGCAAGAAATGCAGGCAAAATTCTTCTGGAAAGCAAAGATGGAAAAATCTGCTGTGAACTACTTTGTTCGTGTTAAGAGAGATCAATTCCTAAAAGAGGACATTTTACTTAGCACACATGGACTTACACACAAATGAAGTTGACGACAATTATGGAGAAACTCAGTATTAGCAGTGAAGACAAGGTTAGAGACTGACTGTGAGGGAAGATCATCCATTGATCATGTTCAAGTTCTGGCTAAAGTTGAAGAAAATAGAAATAAATACAATATGCCAATATGGGTTTACCACTAGATTTTGATATGTGAAAAACATATTTGATGCATTGAAAACTAATTAAATGTGACAGATAGCATTGTGGGATGTATCCTGAGCACTATATGAGGAAAGTAAAATGTCATTTAAAAAAGCAGGAAAGAATAGATCAGAAAATATTCTGAAATTTTCATCAAATTGTACAAAAGCTAAAGAAAATTGAAGAAATGAAGTCACAGAACTGAGCAGAATATGCAAAAGGGCAGCTTGAAAAGACAAAGTAGAGTGCTAAAATGAAATGTACATATCCCTAGAGTTAAAGAACCAAAAAAAGAAAGAACAACACTAGCATATCTTAAGCTGAATGAATTCCAGAAAAAAATTTCTGAGTTTTGAAGTCAATATTGAAAGATTCTCTGGCCAAGATATTGAATGATGCAGGAAGCATCCAAATAGGATGCAAATAATATAGTCACTGTACCCAAAAGAACAAATCAACATAAAACAGGTAATATATGATCAAAAGCTAATTACACTGAAGAAAGCAGTCTAGGCTGAACTGAAGACATTAGCCAAAACTAGGCTATAGAAATTGATGGAATAACAGAATGGATTGTAACGCTGTAAAGGAAACCATAAATCTACACACATGGACTCATAGCTTGATAAGTGGAGAAAACATGGAGATTGTCTCACATTTCTCTTTCTTGGATTCACAATAAATGTTCATAGACATGGTAGTCAAGAGATTACAGAATGCATTGAATGAGGTAAATATGCTGCAAAAGACCTTCTTAATAGTTTGAATGGCAAGATGTTACTTTGAAGACTAAGGTGCACCAAACCCAAGTCATGGTATTTTCATTGGCCTCATATGCTGGTGCAAGTTGGACACTGTACAAGGAAGACTGAAAAAGAATCAATGCATTCAAATTATGGTGCTGGCAAGGAATATGAAAAGTACTGCAGAGTTCCCAAAGAACACAGAAACCTGTCTTGGAGGAAGGGCAGCCAGAATGCTTTTTAGATGCAAGCATGGCAAGAGTTCTTCTCACATACATTCAGCATTTATCATGAGAGACTACACCCTGGAGAATGTGAGACTCCTTGTTGGTTGATAGAGTAGAAGGGCAGTTAAACAGAGGAATCCCTTCACAAGTGGAATGACATTGTGGCCGTAAAGGCATCCTCTAAGAAAACATTACTGGGGGTGGCCCCGGTCTGAACAATATTTAATGCTATTGTGCAGAAGCTCTCTCTTAGTCGGAATGGGCTCCATGGCAGCTGACAACAACCCTTAGGAGTGAGGTGAGGGAGCTCATCAAGGAAACTGACTGGCACACTGGCTGCAAATCAGCCTGTTAAATACCGGTCACTATGACTCAGAACTGACTGAATGACAGTCAAACCAACAACAGCTGAATTACAATCTCATTCTCAGTGCATGTGTATGCATGTGTTTATGTGTCTGTGCTTACATATATGTTTGCATGTTGTGGAAGATGTCTTGATATGAGCAATTAAGAAAAATGATCAATAAACAAAATGTAAAATGATGAAATCTCACATAAAGGTTGCAGAGCATGTAGGTGAAACTGAAATTCTATAGAAGTCAAAACCTGCAAGATCTTTAAAATTCTTACTGTATTTACATGTTACATGCTAGCTTCAGAACCTTCTTTTTCAAATTAAAAAATTGAATGAGAAATTCTTTTTGTATGCTTATGCTAAAATAAATTATTGAAGCCTGTAGAATTTTGATATCAAATTTTTAATTCCAGAAGAAAATAAGAATATCAGAAAGATTGTGAAAGGGCTATAGATACATTAAGCTGTGTGAACAATTGAGCATTTCCAGTAAGTTTTTGATGTACTGAGCCCACTCTTTGAACATTATCTTTTAAATATTTAATAATTTACTACTTTCCATATTAAAATATCTTTGGATATTTTATAATGAATATTTGAGAGTTGAGTTAAACTTTAAAGATGATGAGAATCCTTTATTCTATCCTGTATGTATGTCCTTTGGAAGGTGACTTTAAACTCGTCCAATGAAAAGACTATTTCTCATCTCTTTGAATTTTGGATGGTCTTGTGACTTGCTTTATCAACAGATCCTAGAGGAAGTGATATTATGCTGCTTCTTTTGATTTAAAAGGAGTTAATGTGCTTCTGTCAGTACCCTAGAACCCTGAACATTTTTCATGAGAATAAGTTTTTCATGTGAGCAGCCATTCTGCAGTTTAAGTAATCAATTGAAGGAAAAATGTGCCATCCCAAACTAGGATAGATAAACTAAACTAGGATAGATAAATCATTAGATTAAAATAGAATATAAACACAATAGAACCTGCTTAGCAAAAAGGAGAACATATACTAGCTGTGTCCAGAAAAAAAATCACAAACTTCTAGAATTAATGTTGAACTGGGATGTTACAGTGAATACACTAATGGCTCAAAAGGAAGGGTCATTTCACTGGATAATTTTGGAGAGAATAAGCATGTATGATTTTCCTTGTTCAATGTATCAATTTGTGACTTTGAATGAACTGTGTTATGGAAAGTAGTCAAATTATATTTCAAGAGCAAAGGTGTCTCTATATAGAAATGAAAGAAAATGATTTAGATTGGGTCAAAAAGAGGATCCCTAGTGATGTCACATTTAATGACAGAGGTTTATATCTTCACATGCTGTACAGACACTTTTGAACAGAAGGGCAAGTTATTCTGAGTCTAGTGAATGTTGGTGAAAGCTTCTGACTATAGAATTTAAAAAAAGAAGAAGGAAGGAAAAAGAAGATGGCTGGAGCAGCATTCCTGCCATTCAAGAGAATAATGGGTCAATACTCATCAATACCAAGGAGATTTGCCAGGAATTTTGAATGTTCTAAGAGGATCTTATGTAATTCCTCCATAAATCCCTACCAAATAAATCTATACTCTTCTGTAAGAACGTGGTCAGTTCCCACAATACTCTTAAATGTCAGTTTGACATTGGAAACTGCTGTTTCACAGCAGACACTGAAAGCAACCATCACAGTTACACTGCGGAAAGTACTTTGCGATTCAGAGGAAGCTCAAATTTAAGGAAAAAAATAACTGACTCTCTCATGAGGTTATAATTCAGATATCATTACCCTAGAAAATAGGGTACATATGACAAAAGAATTTAGCAATTTTCTCACTAAGCACTGCTTTCAATTTTTCCAGCAAATCGAAACATCCATTAGTCAATCAAAATAAACATTCATTGACTAATTATACAGTTCAGGACATTACCCCAAACCATTTTGCAGAGTGAAAAGTTTCTTTGACATCTCAAAATAAATTTGCTGTGTCTCGCACCTTTGTCCTTTTGTCACAACTTGGGCTTTGACTGCACCTGATAAAGTTCAGCTGATAAAAGCAAAGACAAAGAGTATATCTTGATGTCTTTGGTACCACCTGTGAGGAGAAGCATTACTATTATGACTTGTTCATTTTGTAAATCTTTTTATTAATGCAAGCTCATTTGGAGTCCCAAAATACATGATTGATGAGTGATATCTAAAGGAGTATTTGTAGCCTAATCTGTGAGGGCCACCGAAGGCTGAACCTTTTCTAAGAAACCATTTATTATAGTTGTTAATTGCTGTCAAGCTGACTGCAACAATGCAATGCAAAGTATAACAAAAGAAAATGTCATACTTTCTAGTAGTATTTCTGAGTACTTTCTCAGTGTGTATATGTGTGTGTGTGAGATGAGAGAGAGAGAGAGAGAGAGAGAGAGAGTTATTTCAATGAATTATCAAACCCAGTAGAGTTTTAGATAGCAGTGGGAAGTAATATTGGTGTCAAATAGAGTAATCAAGTATGGAGGTGCAGTCATGTCTCATGTTTGTGTTGGGTCAGTTGGAATTATGCAGCTGTGGGCCCCATGATAGTTTATCAAATTATCTTCTGTTTCGGGCTAGCTTCTACTAACTATGATGCTCTTCTCCAGAGGTTTGTTCATTCTGATGATATGTCAAAACTACGTCTAAAGAAATCTTACCATATCAACTTCAAAGGGGTATTCCGGCAGTTCTTATTTCAAGGGAGATGTGCTCCTTATATTGACATTCCAAGGTATAGTCAGCATTCTTTGCCAATACCTTAATCTGAGTACATCAAGTATTCTTTGATTTGTGTTATTTATTGTCCACATTTCACACACCTATGAGGCAATTAAAAATAGCATAATACAGAAGGTCACACCTTAGTTCTCAAAATGACATCATTGCTCTTTAATGCTTTAGGGAAGTGTTTTCCTACAAAATTTCCAGAAATCGAGATATCATTTGACTTTTTTCACTGTTATTTTCATGAACACAGATTTTGAACCCAAGTAAAATGAAATCCTTAACAATGATTTAGCCCTCAGTTATCCTTATGTTGTTTACGGCTTCAGTTCTGAGGATATTTTTTTAATTTTATGTTAGAGTTTAACATCCACATGGAGAGCTACAGTTGTGGAATATCATTATTAAGTATTTCAAGTGTTCATTGTTTAGGCAAGTAAGGCTAATTTGTCTGCATATACTTCATTCTCTTTTGTATAGTCCAGTCTCTTGGATTATTCAGTATACAGATTGAATACATACGGTGAACCGTGACACATATTATTCTTTATCATAATCTATTCAATTGCCCATTTTTCTATTTCAACGACTGTCTTTCAGTCTATATACAAGTTTATGAGCACAAGAAGTGTTTTTACAGTTCCTTTTCTTTATACTCTGATTTATAATCTGTCATATAAAGGCACACTTAATGACATTTCAGGGTAACCAAAAGACGGAAAAGCATCTGTTATAATGCAGTCTACTGTCAATGAGGATCTAGCAAGCAATAACAATGATATCTCTTGTGCCCTGCTCTCTTTTTGAATATGGCTTAAATTTCTGGCAGCTCGCTCTCAATGTACCATTGTAAATATTTTGAAATTCTTAGCAATGATATCTCTAATTTCCTGTGCTCCTCTGAATCCAACTTGATTCTCTAGGAGTTGAATGTCAATTACTACTACCAGCAGTCTATACTTATCTTTAGCAAACATTTCCTTGCATGCGAAAATAATTATATTGTTTGAATTTTTTAATTTTATAGAATAATTTGATTTCAAATGTACTCAATTATGGCTATTTTAAGTTAGTATAACATTCCACATCTCTTGACATAGAAGTATAAGAGCTTCAGTGTTGTATACTTTTGTTGCATACTTTTGTTAAGGGGATATACTGACCACATTGTAACTGTTCATCTCAGATTTATCCCTTTGGTCTCTATACTCCTCTCTCCAATGCACTTTGTGGATTAACCAAGAACTTTCCATCCCTCCATCGTAGACAGAGAGTTCTTTGGAGGCTCAGTTCCAATGTAGTTCCACAAATGAATCCCAAGCTTCCTCTGTGCTCCATCATCTTCTGCACACCCAATTCTCTCTGCACACCATTGAGGATCAGATGTTGATCCCCCTCCCCTTTTACTTTATAACATAGGGATTCCAATACTTTGGTGATTAATCATGTTGTACTTCTTCCATGTGGACTTCGTTGACATCTCTCTTAGATGCCTGCTTGTTTAGAGACAAGCCTTTAAGACCCCAGAAACTATCTGATGTCTGGATATCTTCTGGATCCTTTGCCACGTTTTGCTGTAGAACCCATACCATCTGTGTTCTCTTCCTGAGACCAAGTGTTAAACACACCAGGCAATTCTTGTCTGTATGGAAATTCTATGTATCTGCTTTTGATGCTTCTTACACGGTTCAATATATTGCCTATAGAATGTTTCAATAGTGCAATGTGAAGTTTTATTTCTCTTTCCCCTCAGCTTTTCCCTTTGAGAAATGGCAACTGTTCTTTCCATTTTGTTTTCTTACTCTGGGTACTTGCACATTTCTTTATAATACTTTGTCTGCCAACTGGTCTTTGAAATTTTCAGCTCAGCTTTGTTGCTTCATCATATTGCCTTTTCATTTTAGCATTTTCACACCTAAGAGCAATTTTCAGTGTTTCTTCTGACTTCCATTTTGGAATTTTCTTTTGATCCTATCTTTTAAAAATGATCTCTTGCTTTTCCCATGTACCGTGATGGAATAAGGGGTAAAGCATTGCATTGTAACTGCACAGTTTTGTACTCAAATCTAACTTTTCTGCTGGAGAAAGTTGGAAATATTTCCATAAATTTTTACTGCATAGCAAATCCTGAAGAAGTTCTCTTCTGTCCTATAGATTATCTAAGAGTAGAATGAACTAGATGTTATTGGATTTTGATTTCTTGTCTTTCTCTCCTTTGTGTATATCCTTGAATTGACCATGAATTTTATCTTGTCTTTGATCATCAATGGTCACTAATTCAAATGTTATTAAGGCAGCATGTGATCTCAGGTGCAACTTTATAGGTGCTGTTATGAAGTGATGGGAAGTCAGCTCTGACTTATAGCCATACCTTGTATACAAGAAAGAACACTGTTCAGTGTTTTTAGTCATCAGTGACCAACATTGACCCTAATCACAACAAAATCAGAAACTGGAGTTATAAAATGAAAATATAGGAACACAAATCTACATTTCCCAAGATGAAAGAACTGGAGAAAATGGAAGACACAGGTTCAATATTGAAGTTCAGCAAAACATTGAATGATACCAGAATCATTAAAGAAAAATGGTCATTGTAACAAAAAGAAAGAGTCAAAATTGAACCATTTCAAGAGAATGTTAATAAAGGAAGTAGTCCAAGCTACACTGGAGGTATTAATGATAAACAAGTTTCCAGTAATTTGTAATAATTGAAAAAAAATAAATTACAACACTGGAGGAGGCTTAGTCTCCTTTGCCAAGATTTTGGTTGTTTGTTTTAGCAAGATAAGTACCTTATCAACTTTTGGAAAAAAGACCCATATTTGGGTTTAATTCAAAGAAAGGCAATTCAACAGAAATTGTAAATTATTAAAGAATATAATTAACATGATATGCAGGTACAATTTTTCTGGAAATAATTCAGCAATGGTTGCGTTAGTGCACAGATTCCAGAAACTCAAATCAAATTCAGAAGAGGATATGAAATGAGGGTTATCTTTGCTGCTGTAAGTACAATCTTGAAAGAAAACTGAGAATGCTATAGAGATGTTTATTTGTGCTCTCTTGAATAAAAAAAGACATGACTGCAAGAAGACAGCATAAAAAACTGGAGTTATAAAAAAAACTGGAGTTATATAATAGAGAATAGGAATTTTAGCATCTCATTGTGCTCATGCATAAGTGCACATACACCAAAAGGCAATATTTCAAATGGATCAAGGGAATACGGAATTAATTAAAATCAGTAAGCTGTGTCTTGGTGTTATAATCATTAATTTTTTTTTATTTAATCTCAAGATTATGCTAGTAAGCTAAGAAGTTTGACTATCTGAAGAACATATAATCAGGACTGGATGGAGGCTCACCAATAACCAACAATATGTAGATTACACAGGCTTGTTTGCAGAAAGCAAAAACAACTTGAAGTACTTATTCATGAAGTTCAAAGACAACTTCCTTCCTAATGGATTATACTTAAATGTAAAGAAATCAAAAACCTTTATACCTGGACCAAGAAACATTATGATAGAAGGAAAGCAATAGAAGTGGTGAAGAATATAACCTTGTGTCCATCATTAGTGCTCATTAAAGTGACAATCAGATAATCAAAGGGTGTATAACATAGCGTAAAGATGCTGCAAAAGTTTTCTTTAAAGTAGAAAACAGCAAATAGATTATTTGTGCTCTCAGGTGCACCATCCCCAAGCCATGCTTTTACTTAATACTTAATATACATGTGAAAAATACATCAATTATGTATGCATCAATTAATATGCACCAGTTATTTAATATACATGTGAAAACTGCACAATGAATACAAAAGCCCAAAATATAAAGGGTGCATTTGAATCGGGATGAAGCAGTCATGTGCTTATGTCAATTTCATGATTGAGATGTAGGGGTGGAGTCTAGCCTCTTAATCTGGAGATAGCCAGTGAGTAGCCAATGAGGCCTTTGTGTTGGCATGGCTTTCTCCTGAGAGTTCTGGGAAATCTCATGGTATTTCCCTGGTGGAAATGAGATACCATATTCCCAGTTGTTAGGAGTCTACCTCCAAGATGATAAATTACGGACAAGACAAGATGGCAGTGTCTGAGGAGCTGAAAGAGACAGAATAGGAGCCACACGGCCTTACTTTGATGAAACCAGATTTCTGAAGCTGGAGAGACCTCGTGGAGAGCCCTGCCAGCACTGAGTTGCTTTTACCACCTTTGGATGCTGTTGACAGACCTTGAGCTCTGGAAATGAGGAGGCTTGGGGAGATCCCCGCCTGTCCTGGGACTCTGCACCTACTGGCCTGTGACTTTGTAATAAGGAAGGAGACTTTATAGACATGTATCGCCATATGGGCTAATATCGGACTTGTGACTGAATTGGACTGGGTTGGGATGTTTTCTCAATGTTCCATTCCTCTTGTATATAAGAGGAATCCATACATGTATCTATGAATTTGTTTCTCTAGTGTACCCGGGGTGCTGGTGGAAAATATGAAACATAGCATGGAATGTCAGAAAACTGAATACATCTCTTTGGGATTACAATTAGAAATAAATATGAGGAGACCTTTCTCTTTTAGCTTGGATATGTGGTTAGGAGGGACTGGTCCCCATCAGAATTTACTTGGGCATATTGAGGGTCCATAGGTTTTGGGAGGCCCTCAAGGAGGTTAGTTGACACTGGTACCACAGGAAGGTGACCTATGGTTATGGGGAAGCTGAGGCCTTGGCAGTGCATTCTTTTGTTAAATATTTGTTTGTAGTAACTGGAAACACACTTGCTGGAAGCTAATAATCACAATCATAAGTCATTCTAACTAGGAAATAAGAAAATGCTATCCTGTGCATGGGAATTTGCTAATTCCTCAGAATTGGCCATAAAATCCAGAGAGTACCTGGAGGTACCTGTCTACTAGCGCTGGAAAAGAATACCAAGAGACGTGCAGCACCATGGCCAGGAGCAGTCCCAGTGGGAGTGTCCAGGTGTGCTGACACTTCCTCTGGGACAACCCTGAGACCTACAACCCGCAGAGAGTGATCATCTGGACCTCTGGTAGAGCCCCTTCTGCTCTACCTCTACACACCTCCTTAGGGGCCTCGTTGCATGGCCATGCTCAGGGCTTTATCGCATAATAAGAATAATTGAGTATGTACAATGCAAATAATAGCCCTCTCCCATCCTGAGTTAGCTCATCAGGCAAGATCGACAGTTTTCATTCATTGATACATTTTCAAATGTTACCTGTCATTAAAAAAAGCTATTATCTGGAAAACTCCACTGTCTATATATTGGGGAAAACACAAAGACGAACATCAAGTAAAATTCTTTATCTCACACACTCATTTTTTTAAAAAAAATGAAAAACAAAACAAAGCCAAAGCTTTTGTCAGCAAGTCGATTCAGACTTGTCATGGAGCTGATCCTTAGAGAGGGGACAGACACACAAACACAAAGCAAACAAACAAAAACCCCAATACAAAAATTTGGGATGGACTAATGTATCAATTCCCCAAATTCTATTCTTTATTGATAGATACATATTTATTATATATGTAGATATATATGAGACGCATATTACACACATATATTAACCACTGCTTAAACGAGCAAGGGGAGCTAAGCTCATTCTTAGATGTGTTAAAAAAAAATAAATGCATTTGCTGAAAAGAAGAGAAAGGGAACAGGCACACAGAGTGACCATGAAGGATGAATATATATTTTCAGGAAAAGAAATATAAAAAAAGAAATGACAGATTTACTTATATCATTGTGGGATCAAGCTCTTCTAAAAAAGATCTCTACACTCCAGTATCATTCTGTTTCCCAACATATTTCCAAGAAAGTCCTAAGTGGGAGGGTGCTTCAAACATCAGTAGACTAATACTGTTATCTTTGAATCCCATTTTTTCCAGGACATTCTTGAAGCTTCCTCATATTGATATCCAGTTAAGCTGATTTTCTATTGTAAAAGCCATAAACTTCTTAAACATTGAAAAGAAAAGAGGGGAAACATTGAAACATGCATTGGATAGTCTTATTGTTGTTTTATTGGAAAGCAATTAGTTTAAAAAATGCTATAGAGCAAATTAAAAATATATGGATTCACCAAAAAGAATGAATGAGTTCTGTACATTGGAAACATTTGTACCAAAACCTCCTTGTATTTTGTAAAATAAAATAGTTTATTTTATTTTCAAATAGTAGACAATTCTGATAATTTTAGCTATTGTGTAAATCAATAAATTTCAAGAAAAATCTCATTGTTAGCAAAACAAGCCTGTTAAACCTAAGGTTACTTCCTATTGCTTTCAACTTTTGAAAAATGCTAACACTGCCAGCAAGACTTCCTTGCAAAATTGGAAACAGACTGGTCATAGATATATAAGTCCATGATACTGTGTCAGCACTTTCTAAATCTGTATTGGTGCTTTCATTCCAAGTACAATCAAGGCCAATCCTGGTCCAGCCAACACATCTCGGAAATGTTGTATAAAAAAAGTTATGAGTATATCAAATGATTTTCCCATCGCCCTCTAAAGTACAAAATAAATCCCTTATGAGGAAAAATGTACAGCTGCCTCACAGAAATGATATCATATTATCAAACCCAAAGACTTAACTTAAAAAATGCAAGTGTGGAGTGAAAAAAATAGATAAAAGCAAACAGCAAACTAGTTGTATATTCACTCATTTATTAATTTGCTATAGTCACGAATAAGATAGCAGGTATTACTGAAGTGCCTATTATATGGACAAGGCGTCTTCTAAAGCTGCAATAAAAGCTTACTCATCCAGGTGAATTACTGGCTTGTGCATTGCTGTGAGGCTGGAAACGGTGCTGCTGCTGCTTCAAATACCAGGAGCGTCACCAGCACGGACCACCTGGCAGCAGTTTCCAGAAGAATAACAGGCTACAAATAAGTCATAACCTGTGCCCTATTGAGGAAGCAGCCACTAAAACTTTATGACTAACTTTAAAATAGGATGAGATGCTAAAAGTCTATTGAATTGAAGCCACACATTGTCAGAAATAGCATCAGAAGATTAGCCGCTCAGGTCACAGGGCGCTGAAAACATGACTAAGGACGAGCTGCCCTCTCAAAGTAGAGTGGACCCTAATTATAGAGAAGAAATCAAGCCCAGAGGAAGGAAGCATTCAGGGCCTTCATTCTCAGGCGAGCCATAAACATCTTTCATTGAACTTGGAATGAATGCAGTGTGAATCTGGGAAAACCGGAAGTTGTGAAAATCCAGCGGCACCTATAAACATCGCTATTCTAGGTGCTAGTGAGTGTCCAGCTGTGAACTGTCATTAAACATTTGGACTGGGAACATGATATGCAGGATCTACACAGGGAATGAACCTACAGCAATTTCCTTCTTATCAAAAGTAGGGGAGAGGCATGAGCTTGTTCTCAGACGGACATAATTGAAAAGATGCTGTAATGGATGAAAGTGATCAATCGGACTTGAAAGGTCAAAATCTTGTCACTTAATCTCCTTTCTGATACAGATGGGCTTGATCTGGTTTTATTAATTTATCTTTTTGCATGTGTTTTTTATATTGGGGTTCATTTCTTATATTTTGTCAATTTTGATGGCATTCTGGATTCTGTTACATGTTTTACTCTGCTTTTTTCAGTATATGAAACCCATGATAAGTTATTCTATAGAAGCAACAGCTAGAATAAAGGTTCTTAGGGGGATTGACAGGAGGTTAAGGGGGACCTGATATCAAAGGGTTCAAGAATCAAGAAATTGATACTGATTTTGGTAGCAATTGCAAAATACTGCTTGATATGAACTGTGGAATGGTATGATGTCTGAATTAGGTGCTTACAAAATAGGGTGAAAAAGAAAGATGAAAAACATGTGGTTGACGATGTAGGAAATGAGAGATTCCAGATGAATGGCATCATATTCATGGTAGAAAGGGCTATTGCAAGTTCAATCTTGAAGTACAATGGTGTATGTGATACAACAGTGTCAATCTTCATACAAGAAAATCCAGTCCATACAGCTTTTGTTCAAATTTATGCACCAACCACTAAAGCTAGTAATGAAGAAATGGAATAATCTTGTCAATGTCTTTGTTCAAGCATGCAATCAAGAGGCTTTGATAAGTATTGGTAATAAGAATGTAACACATAGAAATACAGGAGAAAGAGCAGGCATAGGAAAATGTGGTGCTGGTGTTAGGAATGGACATAGATATGATTTCATGATAGAGTCTCACATAACCAAAAATTGCATCCTTGCAAATATCCCTTTTTCAACAGCTAAAACAACTGTAAACATGGACTTCTTGAGAAATCAAATTCACTACATCTGTTGGAAGTGAGACAGAAGTGCTGCTGATGTAGAAGTTTGACCGAAGGCTGCTAACTTCAAGGTTAACAGTCTGAAACTCCATGGGAGAAAGACAGCACTTTCTATTGCCGTAAAGAGCAGCAATCTAATCAATCGAAAGGGGAGGTTTTACCCTATCCTATAGGACACTAGGAGTTTTTTCTTCTCTTTCTTTTGAAGTGGGAAGAGAAGATGAAGAAGATGAAAAAGGCCAAATACTAGCTGTCGAGCAGATCAATGTGGGACAGGGAAAATTTAAATTCAGCTTGACGTTTAAGAAAATTAAAACAAGTCCACTAGAGTCAAGACATGACCTCGAGTATATTCCAGCTGAATTTTGAGAACATTTTAAGAATAAATTTGATTCATTGAACACTAAAGACAAAAGACATGATGCATTTGGGGGTGAAATCGAGAACACCATTCTTGAAGAAAGTGAAAGGTCATTAAGTAGATAAGAAAGAAAGAAAAATCAGCATGATGTCAGAAGAGACTCTGAAAATGTCACATCTTATCAATAGATCTCCCTAAATTTAGACCGTTTTAAAGCTGTTCCAGTTTTTCAATAGTAAGTGGGAAATACACGGTGGATTAAAGCCCTGGTGAATCCCTTCTGATCATGGAACTGGGATGCAAATGGCCTTGTTAACATGCAGAATGCACAGGAAAGTCAATTGTTATTGATGAGTTAGGTTAAAATTTAGCACCCTATCATTTGATCTTCTTTAGGATCCATTTAAATTTGTTCTAGTTTTTTTTTTAAGTTCTCTGTTTTCTTTTTGATTGAGGTTTGTATCTGTTTGTTATTCTTGTTAGTTTCCATTGGTGTTTGTTTGTTATCTGTATATGAAATCCAGGATAGATAAATCCATAGACGCAGCAAGTAGGGATTTGGCATGCAAAGTCACATGGGTACATAAAGTACTAATGATGATGGGCACCAAAAGGAAGAACATCCCTAGTTTCCCAAAGTGGGCGTCACGTCCCCTGGTGGTGTGTGGAATGATCTAAGGGCATTATATGAGCAGAAGCCTACACTTTATCCTGGGTTCTGCAGTGGAGTACAAAAAGGTTTTATTGCTTGGATAATCATGAGGAATTTTTTTTAAGAGGACAGTAGGCCATATAAGTTTGGGAACTTCTGAGTAAAAGCAATATTGGTGAAGTTTTTATTGATCTTCTTGATGTGATAATGAGCTATTGTATGATATGTGAATTATATGCCAATCAAAGTCTTGAGAAAAAATACAAAATCACTTACTTTGAGTCACTGCCAATTCATAGCAATGCTATCAGATAGGGTAGAACTTCTTCTGTGAATTTCTGAGGCTAATAATAATAATAATAATAATAATAAAACTAATAAAAAAAGTTGAAAACCTTATCATTCTCTTGAGGAGTGTCTGATTGTTTTAAACTACTGCACTGATGATTTTCAGCCCAAGGATTAACCACTCTGCAATCAGGTCCATCATGATTGATTTTATAAAGTTATAAATTGTTAAAAAGAACAATAACAAAATAAATACTTATACATACTCTACCATATAAAGTGTGACAATCATTTTTAAAACCTTAGAATGTCAACTATATAGAACAATAGACTGCATCTGAATAGCTGAAACCAATTGAGCAGTTAATAATTTTATCCAAGTACAGAAAAATCAGAATTGCAGGTCTTTCAGAAGTGGGACTGCAATATTTATGAGAAATGATTAAAATGTTAAGGAGAATAGCTATGGTTGTTGCAATGAAATATCTTAATATGTCTCTTCTATCCACGCTTCTAGGGAGCCCTGTTGGCATAATAGGTTAAGTGGTGGACTGATAATCTTTAAAGTCAGTAGTTTGGGCTGAGCCCCGGTGGCATAGTGGTTGTGCGCAGGACTGTGGTCCACTGGGTTGGAGGTTCTAATCCAGCAGCAAGGCTGGGCCTCCTTCTCCCACCACCAGAGAGCAGTGATGCCCCCCACCCAAATAATAAAGTCAGTAGTTTGAAGACATCATCTGTTCTGTGGAAGAAAGTGAGACTTTATCCCTGCTAAAGATTTAAAGCCTCAGAAACTTAAAGGGACCATTCTACTATGACTCCGATGGTCAAGATGAGTTATAATTGATTTGGTTGCAGTAAGAGAGTTTAGTTTTGGATTTATCCATATCCCTATAATTCCAGACAAATAATTGGGTGGAACCATGAAAGTAGAGCATGTGAAACACTAGTAGAGGGGATTAGAGGATAAAAGAATGATTCTCAGACCCAGAAAGAGAAAACCTTTAGGACTTTCAAGTAAGCAGAGCCACGGCACAGGATGTTCTTTTGAGATTCTTTTGTGAAATGGGAGTTGCTTCTGAGACGATGCCATGCTGAGACCAGGGGTTCCAGAGGCAGAGCAGCTGTGTCCCTGAGAAGAGATCACCACGCTGAGAGGCAGAACAGTTGTTCGCCCAATGGAACAAGGAAAAAATCAGGAGCCACGTGCCTGACAGGTTGAGAACTGCAAAGGATTGATTGCTGGCTGTGGATGGGGCAATGTTAAAGACTTTATCCTTAAGGATTCATCATCCTGGTTTGGGATAAACTGTTTGTTTCCTAACAAAATTCCATGACTTTGAGTATTTTTGTGGGGTGTGTGGTTATTGTAACTGATTATCACACTAAGCAGAGAAATATAGTGCCTTGGTAGGAATGACTAATTTCAAAATCTGGTAAAAATTGGATAGAGGGTCAGGGAGTGTGTGCAGCCATCAGCACTGGCGTGATGTGGATTATCTTTCTCCCTTGGGTAGTCAGAGGTCAGATATGCCCCATTCCTTTCACCCAATGGGAAAATAATTTCCATATTTTGAGAGTGCTCAAAATGGTGGTGGCTCCCAGTCTTACAAGTGAGCCAACCAACTTTTGTTGTTTACTTGTTCTGTACATTATCACAGGGAAGCCAACTCTTGTTCAGTTGGTGGTAAGCATTACATTGATGTATTCATTACCACCTTCCTGTGGCATCAGCCCTTGTCAGACAAACTATTGCGCGAATCATGTTCCAAATTTCAGAACATAAACTTAGAAACTGAGCTCGGATAACTGTGATAGAGAATTTCTGCGATTTGGGATTCTACTTAAAATGGTTAATTGTTTTCTGTTTTTTTTTCTTGGACATTAACAATAAAACTCTAAATCATATTTAAAATGAATTCACAGCTCATGAAGGACATAAACCATTACATTGGCTCTTGATTTGATAAGAAGGGGTGATGCTGGAAGTTATAGGGGATGGGATTAGATAATAGACAGATGATAGACATATTCTGAAATTGTATAACTGTTACGGATTCTGTACAAAATGTAATAGATGATGAAAATTAACTGAGTACCTCTACTTTTATATTCTTTCCATGTATCTACCACTCTATTATCTAGCTAGCTATTGTTTAACGAAATATGCATGGATCATTTGTTTCTTATTTCCTCAAATTTTGAGGCTTGCCTATAACCAAGATGATGGCAGCTATCCTAGGCTCACTGAGGGCAGACAGGTTTAGTAGAGCTTTTAGGATGTCATCCCCTATGCAGAAAGGGTTAGTGAGTTACTTCTAAATATAGTTAGCCTCTGAACACTCAATGAAAAGCAGCAAGCTAGAATGTTAGGAGACTCAGAATGCCAGAAAGGAAGAACCAACCCCTCAAAAAAGAGTCAACCTCATGACATCAATTCAGGACAGTGTTTAGGAGCTTCATTGGCTGATATGGTTTAAGTCAAAATGTGAAGAGACCCTGCTCAATATTCGCTCTCAGGAAGGAAACAGAGAAGACATGGGTGTGACAGCAAAATGTGGTGAAGAAATGAGATGATTCTCGGCTATCAAATTCAATAACCTCTTGGTTCATAAAGGCTTGTTACCAAACAAGCAGCCATCTAAGTACCATACCTCTAAGCCCACGCGAAAGAAATATACAACATCAGTGACCCGAGGATTGGCAATCATGTAATCCAAAGCCAAAGGAGGGAATAGTCTCAGATCCTAAATTGTGAGAATCTGGTTTGCAGAAGGTAATGGATGAATGTAGGAATTCCAAGATACATTTATGGAACCTACATGGGAAATCATCCTCCAGTGGTTTCCCCCTATCCCTAATAGAATGATGAGAAGAGACTGGTTACCAAATAGAGTGCACTAGAGAGATGACTAGAGATGACAATGAGAAGTCTGATGTGACTTGTTAAAACCTCGCTGGTTGATTCCTTTAAAGCAAAAGCTAAAGGAAATGAAGAAAAAGGTGAAGTAATGTGTTGAACAGAACCTTTAGTACAAGTTTAGCAATATGTCAGGTCCAATATGGGTTTCCTCATTTTACATACAGTTTTGTTTGTTGTTTGCTCATACTAGGATTTATCACGGCTGTGTTTTGTCATTGGGGTGACCTTCTTGAATTTGTTTTTCAGTATCTGAAACTCAGGATTGATAAAAGCATAGTGGCAGCAAATAGCAAGGGTTGTTTGGGGATACAGTGGTGGTAGAGGGGGTTGTAAAAAGAAGTTGATATCAAGAAGTTCAGGAAGGAAAAATATTTTGAAGATGATTGTGGTAGCAATTCTACAATACTGTTTGATATGATTGACAAGTTATCTGTATTAGCTATTAAAAAATGGACCTGACACAAGTAAAGGCATTTTTGATCATCACTAATGCAAGTAACAACTTTCCAAGGACCAAAGAAAGGCAAAGAATTATTGCAATTGGATTACAGATGAAATGAATTATGATGATAAGTAAAACAAAATTTAACTTTTTGGGTTAAGGTTCTATGCTTTAATGCTTTGTAGATCATAGAATTTTATCACAGTGCCTAATAAATATTAGACACTCCAGAAATACTTAATGGTTAGATGTCTGGGTAAATTGATATTTGACGAACACACACACACACACACACACACACGTAAAAACAATTCACAACCATTATGTCATTGCTTGCTGACTCTTAAGGATCCCCAACAGGTTTCTGAGACTGTAACTGCTGTAGAAGCACAAAGGTCAGTCTTTTTACCAAAGAGTTGCTGATGTTTTGAACTGTCAATGAGGATGGCATTCCAACTCAAAGCTGATAGACCACAGGAGGTCACGATGAGTTACTATTGGCTTGATGGCAGTGATTGCTTTTTGGTTTTTGGTATAATAATATCT
This sequence comes from Nesogale talazaci, assembly GCA_004026705.1. NCBI lineage: Eukaryota > Metazoa > Chordata > Mammalia > Afrosoricida > Tenrecidae > Nesogale > Nesogale talazaci. The sequence goes on along the minus strand of PVJH01002579.1, from coordinate 66,015 downwards.
AATGATGATAGATAGATAGGTAGGTAGATAGACAATAGATACATAGACAAGATAATGGGGTAAACGTTTTACTTCTAACCATAGGATTCAAAGTTCAAACCCATCAGGCTCTAAGAAAGAGAAAGCTGACCTGTCCTTATCCTACATTATGTATATTATAAAAATACAAAATACTTTAGTGTTGGAAATAGTGTGGCTTAAATAGTTATTAAACAAAATTAGTTAAGTGGCAGAAAATGTTAATATTAAGAACAATTTCAGGGAACTAATTATAAAGATGTATGCTTTTTCATGTTAAAGATTCTTTTGAAAGGTAAAATGGATTGGCTATTAGTCTAAGTGGGAGCAGTCATGTAGCAAGGATTAATGGAGGCATTGAGAAAGAGAAAAAAGAGAATAGATACATTTAAACTTGTAGAGGCCTGGATGGTTAGTGGTTCCTCTTTGAGATGCTAACCTTACGGTGAGAAATTTGAAGCTGATTCCTGGGAGAGAGTCGCAGCTTTCTGCCCCCGTGAAGAGCTTTTCTTGGAAACACCTTGGGGAAGGTCTCTCCTGCCCTTCAGGACCACTGGGACTTGTTCTTGACCTTCTGCCAGTGAGTTGTTGTTCATTTTTAATAGTGCATATATTTTGTGGATATGCTTTTATTATATATATGTATAATGTTTCACCTTAATTAGAAGCAATGCAATGAAGATGATTAACACTAACTCATTTTTCATGGACATTCTCCAATGTATAAGCTCTTCTTGGAAGAGTTGCATTCATTATTGGATACTTAATTATATTTGCATTAATGTTATATGCATAATATGAAACTATTTTGATTTGTGTTGTCGTTTTAGGATCACTAATCAGCTGAGAGACATGAATAATCATGGCAAGGGATTGAGTTTTGAGCATGTTTGTTTATTTCTTTTTATTTTGTTTTTTTCTCATTCCTATAAATTTGGTATCATTACATAAATGTATAATCAATTATGGAATATAAAATATCATTAAATTACCCTCATGAAAACTTACCAGGGAATAGTTTTTGATCTGGGTAGAATAACTCATTTTGAAGACCTGGAAAGGGAAATTCCATGCTTTAATTAAAGGATATTTAATTAATCCTGTTTGTTCCTTCATAATATTAAAAGTCAGAAATAAGTAAACGGGCTATACTATTACTTGACATAAAAAGAAGTGAAGCAAGCTATGAGAATAGATACTTTAGATTTAAGAACTTCAAAGTATTCCGTAATGTTTATTTATTTTCTCAGGTTTTTCTCCATAATTAATATCAGGGAGCCATGGTGGTGTACTGAGTTATACATTGAACTGCTAAGCACAGGCCAGCAGTGTGAAATCATCAGCTGTGCTACAGAAAAGAGATATAGCTTTTGTCTAAAATTATCAAAGGCATCTAAATAAACTTGGGGTCCTATGTCCCCTTTTTTCTCTTTAATATCAGCTGAGTGAACTTACTGGAGAACAATGACTCTTCCAAGCATCCATACAAGCATCCACACGCAACACTTTTTCAGCAGTATTCAATGGTATCTTATGTAACTTTGTAAGTTCAAGATTTACAAATCACTCTGATTTCTAAGTCCCAATTGAAACACAGAAATTTTCTTCACTTACCCGGGTTTGGAATAATTATTCTGAAATATCTACATCATTCTCTAATTAATGAGTATAGTAAGATAGGCCATTATGAGATAGTCTTTCATAAGCTCAAGAAAACTAGTACTCTCAAAATCAAGAACTATAGTTTTTAGTCTTAGTCTATTAATAATTCCCAGCAAAGACAAAGTTTACATATGTTCAAAATATGTTTTGTTTTAAATAGTACAGTCGATTTACTTGATATTATCTTTTCCAAAGTCTCATTTCAATTTTGTTTGAAATGAGTTTCCAATTTCTCAAGTTTGTTTTAGTTAGAACTAAGCTATGTGCATGTTTTTTCCAAGTGGGTTTGAATGCACTGTAATCTACATTTGTAAACATTTAAGTCTTAGAAATATTTGCAAAATTGACAAAATATAAACCACAGTGACTTGAAAAAAGTCTTTACTTGTACATAAAATGAATTTTTAAGTGGATAGTTTTGAATACAACCTTGGTTATTTATGACATATGATTTACCTTACTTTCAACTTGACAAATTCCTTTTTTCTAATAATTGAGTATCGTGACAGTCAGTCAAAATTCAGACAAGTTGCCAGACAGATTCCATTTGGATTATCTAACTGCCAGCAAGCTGGTTGTGACTCATAATCACATTATAGAACCAAGAACAGTTTCCATTTGATGACCTTGAAGTTATCAGTCTAATTCATAATCCATTACCCCACAGAGGCTCCCTTTTGATTCATATAGCATCCCCATAGGACATATCCTCATACCCTCACATGAACTGCTTCATAAGGTTTTTCAGGATGCCTGGGGTTAAGACTTGGTTAAATCTTGTGGTTAAGACTTGATGAGCAGTTTAAAATCACCAGTCATTGGGCTTTCTACGCTGGTAAAGCACTACAATCTCAGAAACCCACCACAGCAGGCTTGCTGAGTTGGCATCCACTTTATGGCATGAAGGTGAACGGGAATCGTCATGGAAATAAGGGCAACTGTCTCTTGTGTCACTCTCCATGGTTTTGAACCACTGACTTTCCCATTAGTATACAAACAATAAATCACTGAACCTCAGTGGGGTTTCTGTCTGCCACTGGGTTGATTCTGAAGCATGCAGATCTTACAGGATAAAGTAGAAATTCATCATAGGGTTTCTGAGACTGTAAATTTTCACAAGTTTCAGAAGGAAAAAGGTAAAACAGCACTCCTTACTCTTAAAACAATTTTGTTATAGATTTTTAGGGGAAAATAGAGATGTATGGGTGAATTTCAGCTTCTTCTGGCTCCTCATGGTACCACATTCAAGTATGCTGAAGATTGTCCTTGTTAACCCACAGCAACTGTAGGCCTAGCAGAGAAACAGGGGTCGCTGATCTCTCTGGAGTTGTTATCAAGTCTCCTTTGAAGATTCACTCATGTTTCTGGAACTCACTGATTTCTGTGGCCCTCCAACTCTCCTTTTTCAGATTCTACTTTCTTACAGTGGAACATAATGATGATAAGAACCTTTCTGTCGCTGCTGAGGTTTTCACTTGTATTCCAGATAGACTGCATCAAAATGTATGCCTTTACAAGATTTCGATTTCATTAATGTTTTAGTAAAGCTGTATGTGTACAAGAAACTAACCTGAAGCTCTTATTAAAATGTAGCTTCTGATTCAGTATAGTGTGACAGAAATGAGAATTCTCAGTAAAGAGTTGAACCTGAACGAATATTTCTGATGTCCTAGGTAAAACCCCAACAATGAAAGTTTCATTGTTGGTAGAAAGCATAAAAATGCTAAAAAGGGCTTGAGCATGTACGTAAGGAATAAAGAAATCAGGGGAAAGAATAAAAGGTTTCAAAAAAGAGAGGAGGAAAAATACCTGAGAGAAAGTAGTAGGGAACATTAAATGCTCAAGAGTGTTTTCATGGTAGGTGAAAGTATTTATCTGCTTTATTGCAAGGCTTGAAGACACTGATATGATAGAGACCAGAGAAAACATTCAAATTTCCATACCTTGAAAACATATTCAAAAGAAAAAAATTCAACGATGTCAAGATGGGTTTGGTTGATTTGGCAATAAGCAATCCAAAAATTCCAGTGGCTTAACCAATAAACGATTATAATTTATCAAAATGGATCCTCTATGCAAGCAACAAGAGTAACAGTCTCCAAATAAGGGCTCAATAAGGGCTCAAAAAATGACACATTTACTAACTTACACCAGCACCAAACTGACCATTTTCTTTCTTGGTGAAGATCTCAGTGAGAGTGGCATCTTTGACATCATGACTGCCTCTTCTGCAGTCCAGGACCAAACATTATATACCCAGGGTGAATGCTGTCACTGTTACCTGTACTCCAGACGCACGATGAAATGTCGGAGAATGCTGACGACCCCAAAGGAGCTTTATGATAAGCTACAAAGTAATGGTGGATTTGATTTTTATTTATGCGCATAGCAATTTACAGCACTTATTTTTGTTTTGCATTAGAGCATAGAAGGCACTCTAGTAGATGTTGTTTTCTATGATTATTAAATTATTTCAAATGCTAAAAATTACTTTTGTGTGATATTACTCTGACTGTTCATCAATTTCTTCTGTCTAATCACCTTTCTTTGGAATAAGCAAAGACATGGATCTTTCCAAGTTAGCTGCTGACGTGTCTTCCAAATTTATTGCCACTGATCAGTAAGCATTTCTTTTTTTTTAGGTATTTTATTGGGGGCTCATACAATTAGCACAATCCATCCATGCATTCACTGTATGCAAAGCACATTTGTACCTTTGATGTCATCATCATTCTCAAAGCATTTTCTTTCCACTTAAGCCCTTGATATTAGCTCCTCCTTTATCCACCCCTTCCCTGTTTCCCCCTCCTTCACAAACCCTTGATAATTTATAAACTATTATAATTTTGTCTTGTCAAATGCTGTCCCATGTGTCCCTTCACCCACTTCCCCATTGTTGGTACCCCAGGGAGGAGGTTTTATGTAGACTCTTACAATTGGTTCCCCCTTTCTGCTCCACCTTCCCTCCATCTTCATGGTGTAAGCACCCTCCCCACTGGTCCTAAAGGGATCATCTGTCCTGGATTCCCCATGTTGCCAGTTCCTATCTGTACCCGTGTACATGCTGGCAAGCACTTCTTATGCTACCGTGTTCTGTGCAACATCTCAGTTGGCATTCCATCATTTTTTTGAGTCTTGTGTTTGCTGATAAAAGAAAGACAGAAGCTGAGAAAAACTTAATAAAATCCAAATTGGTGGTATAGTATTAAAATATCAGTTGCTTCAGTATTTGAAAAAATAAAACCAAAATAATAGCCATAAATCTGATTCAAATAAAAGGAAAATACAAAAATTGAATATAAATTCCTTGTCTGAAAGATATTGGAAGTAAAAGGCCAGGAAAGTAATAGGCAAGCAGGTGGAGGCATTTAGTCACTAAATATGCAGGATAAAATCAAAGTTGTTTGGGAGATTAGATTTAATTTGGCTTTACCCTGCAGTTTAATCTGGGGAACACTTTTGAGGAGGTAGAACCCCCTCCCTGTCTTAGAAGAATTCTATTTCTGGGTACAGTGCAGTATGGGAGATGGAGCAGTCGATCTGAAGTCACATGGCCCACATAGTAATTATGCATCAGAACCTCCTAAACAGTGCAACACTATTTACCTCACCAATTAAATGTAGAAATAAGCATTGCTATATCAGAATGCTATGAAGATTAAATATGATTATATTTGATAAAATAATCTCTTTTCAAAGTTTTATGCTTCTTTATATTAAAAGAAGTTGTAGCATCTATAAAACACCTATAGATATTTGGAAAATATAAAATTAGGTTTCTTCAGATTGCTAGAGTGTAGTGAAGATTCTTAGAGATATAACCCTCCAGTTCAAAAAGCATTGTCTTTTACCCGAGAGCCGTAAGAGGGACTGGTGTTAAACAAAACTTGTGTGGTGGCAAAGAAGCAGCAAACTGGAATAGCTCTTTATTGGCAAACCTGGGAATACAACAAAGAAAAATAAGAGTGGCAGTAAAAAGCAATTTTAAGAGTATATTTTGAATTTAATAAAAAAAGCACAGCCTCGTTCTAGAAGGTGGACACCAGGCCTCAGAAAACAGTAATAGCTACTTGAGTCACATTCAAAATTCAAAACAATTACATTTATATCTTTTATTTAAAAGTATTTAGTATAAACAAGGGATAAAATTAGATATGTGTCTGTGAGGGCAAAGATGAAATTCAATAAATGGGGTACTACAATTGCATTTCAGCCAAAAAAGCCTGAGATCCCCAGCTTTCACTTCTGAAACCAGTCATGCCATTTAAAGATTAACTTTGCATCTCTGAAAGTGTGCACTTTTACAATTCTAAACATTTGTCACAGGATACTACATTGAAATGTGTTAAATCTACATTCTGTTAGCCTACAACACAAGGCTGTCTGACAGTCTATAAAACTACATAATTTAACTAAAGGATTTTTAATGAAACTGAATAGCTAAGGCTATTATGCTGATTAATAAGCACCACATACTATTATTTGGGGACACATATTATACAAAAAGAAATATAATGCATCATACCATATTCCAAACGTTCTGTGTACAATTCAAATCTCAGAAACTCCTGATTATCCTTTCACATGGCTCTGCTTTTCTTCGCCACCACATAAACAATTCACCACTTGTCTTTCACATATAAAAGGGACAATTAAACATCATTGCAATGTTTGTGGTCAGGCATACATCTCACACTTGCCATTTGAGCTATTGATAATTTTTTTTTCCCCTCAAAGTAACAGTATTGCCAAATAAAAGAACCTTTCCTCCATTTGGCATCACCTTGATGTGTGGAGTTCTCCCTGACTCTGTGTTTGAAAAGGTCAGACATGCTTCCACAAGTTACAAACGCTACTGAAGAATGCTCAGCAGAGAAAGTAACTCTGAATCCATCTATTTATTTTCTGAAATGTATTGACACATTGATTCTTCCAAAATAGAGGAAAGAAGTTCTTCAACTATTTCATCTTTAACTTCAACTAAATAAAGGGCTGTTGTTGTGTGACTTGTAATAACTTTCAGCTCATATGGACACTGGAAGAATAGAACTCCAAAGTGTGTCTCAGAATATAGTCTTTCTTCCATGGAACTTCTGGGGAGATGAATCCACTTATGTTGGGTCTAGTAACCAAGTGATGAATTGTTGTCCTGCCTTAGATCCTCAAAAAAAAAAGAAAGAAAGAAAAACAAGAGAACAAACTAAAAGGTCCATTCACATCAACTTTCTTTTGACTCATAGCTACCTGATAAGAGAGAGTACACAGGCCCTACCTGTTTCCCGATGATGCAAACATTTACACAAGCAGATGGTCACGTCTTTCTCCGGCAACTTCTGTTACGTTCCACTGAGCAGCCCACATTCCAGTGTTTAGTTACTGCTCCAGCAGGATCAGGGTTTTTCTCCAGTTTTCATTTCTTCTAGAAAATGAGAAAGTATATTTCACACTTATTTCAACTTTAAGAACATTTTGTACATATGTAAGTAACAAATTTTACTGAAGTTCACATGCATATATGTGCAAAATCACCTTGGACAATTTCGTGTAATAAAAGATTGGATTGTGTTTGCTTTACTAGTTCTCATTTGTTGGACTATGGGCATCTGGCAAACATGTATGCCTCTAAGAAGGACTCAATGGGTCTAATATTACTCTATGATATTTATTAAGTTCAAAGCCCAATATTGTCCAGAAATAAGTAAAAGTTAAACATACCCACACATATCCTTCCCCACTTCTGAAATGCGAAACCACAAATGAACTAGAAGTTTTTCTGAGAAACACAGAATATTTGTAGGGTATGAAACCTATCAGTGTATCCAAATGTGTTGAAACTCATAGAACACTGCTTTAGTCTGAGTAGACTAGAGAAACAAATTAATAGACATGCATATGTGTATAAGAAAGAGATTTCTATGCAAGAGCAATTGAACATTGAGAAAACATTCCAGTCCAGTCCAGAACAAGTTCATAGATCTGATATTAGCCCATAAGTCCGATACCAAGCTATAAAATCCTCTTTAGACTCATGAAACACTTGTAATGAAGCCAAATACAGAATGATCGCAGGCCAGTTGGTTGATAGTCTTTGGATCCAGTGGTGTTGTAAACATCTCAGTGCTGGCAGGGACCTCCACATGGCTTCTTCAGGTCCAAGAATCTGGCTGCACCAGGGTAGGCCCATATGACTTCTCAGGAATGTCTTACAGAGAGCCAACCCTGTCGATTGAGTGTCCCACGGGAGCAAACTGAGAGAGACAGTGTCCCCCTCTCCAAGAAAGTATTACCATGTTTTCCAGAATTCTCAGGAGAATTCCAGGGCCAAACAGAGGTCTCAATGCATATCTCCAGACTGACAAGCTTGACTCCACCCGTACACTCTCAATCCTCAAACTGACACCAGATTAGGTGACTGCCATAAACACATAGTAACTTCTTCAAGATATACTCATTTTGCTGCTTTTATCTTAGCCATATAGTCTCAGTGCCATGACCAAATGACTTTTTGAGAACAAGACATAGAGGACATGGTGTGAAACATAGGGGGAAATGCTACTCTCTGTTCAGCACCTAATTCTTTGTTTCTAGAATGAAAATTGGAAGACATAAAATGGCATGCTGACACTAGGATGTACCCTAATTCTTTATTTTTAATTAATTAAGCAATTGAAATCCTGTTAAGATTATTTTGCAAAGAATAGCAAAGCTTGCATGTGGTAGAGAAGAACTTTTCTGTATGGCTTTCATGCCTGTGCCTTTTCAGAAGCAGATGAAGTGATTTGTCCTTCCTATTGTCTATGGGTCTATCTGAACTGCTGCTTTTTGATTGAACCAAATGCTTAAATGTTTGTGGCACAAAGCAACCCAAATTTTTCTTTTAATATAATGAATTATGCTTTATGTGAAGGCTTACATAGCAAAGAAGTTTCCCAATCAATATTTCATATACAAAATGTCCCATGAAACCAGTTGCCAGTAGTGTCATCATATTAGCATGCTGCTTCTTAGAATCTGTGTTTCTCAGTCCCGCTTCCCTCCCTGATGCCTCTCCACCTTGATTTGAAGAAAAGCACCCCCTTTTGGTCTTATGATCTATGGAACACATTTTACAGGCGTGCTACTGTTGGTTTTATGGGCACATCTATGATTCAACTGACAGCCGTCTTCCAGGAGTGTCTTAAGTTTTAATTATAAGACTGTCTCAAAGGAAGACTCTTGGGAGTTTCTCTAAGTCTCTTGTATTCCAACATACCTGGTCCTTTTTATTTATTTGTTTGTTTGTTTGTTTTTGTATGACATTGAATTTTGTTATGCATATTTTATGCCCTCAAATTAGGCCCTTCTTTTGCGCTCTATAGTCGAGTGGTTTTAAGTTAGAGAAGGCTGACATTAATGTGGGCCATTAATCCTTTAGATTACACTGTTTTTTGACTCGTCATTGTCCTTTTCCCTATGCTCCAAATGGAAAGAAATCAATGGTTTCTTCCTGGGTCAAAAACATCAATGAGCCCAGTTCATAATTACTGACTAGGATCTAGAGCAGTACCTTTGTGTTTTGCCAATTTCCCTAAATGCCTCTCAAAACAGTGGTCCTTACCTTTTGTGTCCAGTGGTTTCAACCTGATACTGAAGTAATCACTATATCTGTATCCGTGTATACATTATCCAGCAACCTAATAATTTATATATATATATGGCTGTATTTCCATAGTAAGTCTCTTAGCTGTTCTGCATTGATATTTGTAAATTGTTTGTTGTATTTCTGTTGTCAGACTGTGTCAGTTAGAGCATTTTTGTAGCTTTTCTTTGCTATTGTGAACCTCTCTCTGTTTTGCTTGGTTTATATCAGGGGTCATCAGGTGGTTGCAATTAAAGCGACAATCTTGTCCCTCACAATAATTTTAAAAGTATGAGTCATAAATATGCTTTTACACACAAACAAAATGACAGCTGAGTGATATCTTTTAAAACTTTTATAAATGAAACTATGATTGCTTTATTTTAATTTTCAATTTCACTTCTGGGCCATACATATGTCTAGAAAGAGCTGCATGTATTTCTCAACTACAGTTTATCAAACCTCCATATCGATCAGGTTGCTCTAAATGCCCCCATATAATGCATTACCTGTCCCTTCTCCAAAATTAAATCTTGTCTACTATCCAATTAGTGCTTCTGTCCCTTTCCTCCTCATCTCCAGTAAACAGTGAAGACTGTTTTTTTCTGTGTATAAACATACACTTGACTTTGTATAATCGTTTTCTCATACAATATTTGTTTATTGGTCATTGATTATTTTACTCAATATTATGACAGCCATATTTCTGTACCACAATTTGTTTATCCATTCCTTCTCTGACGGTCGATTAGATGGTTGCCTACTACACCAATTATTCTTCAGTTTTCCTTATTCAATGTCCAACTTTCAAAAGCATGTTAGACAAGGGAAAATAGCATGGCTTGGGTCAGGCCCATCCTAATAACATCCATGCTCTTCAGTACTCTAAAGAGGTCTTGTGCAGCAGTCTACACTAAACAATGTGTGTTTTGATCTACTGACTGGTGCTTCCAGGAACATTGAATGTGGATCAAAGCGAGGCAAAATTCTTGAGAATTTCAAACTTTTCTCTGTTGATCATTATACTACCTATTGGTATAATTGTGAGGACTTGGGTCTTCTTACATTGAGTCATAATCCAAACTGAAGACTCATAGCAAGGACTGAAACTATTCTCATGATTAACTGACAGAGGAATGTGGGTTGAGTAAATTTAAAGTGCTGAAATAAAAGAGAGGTTAAACCTTAAGCTAATTTTTGTCTTTTCTCTTAGGAGTCTCACCATTAGCATATACTTCCTTGAAAAAGAGTCACCAATTGCAAGCATTGATGGGGGATTGGATCACTGCAAGGACAGCAGCTAAGCTCCATCAGCTGCTTTGCAGAGAAAGGTGAGCCTTTTAGTCCTGTGGTACTCTTACAGTCTTGGAAACTCATAGAGGTAATTCTTCCCTGCCCTTACAGGTCAATCTGAGTCAGAATGGACTCAATATTATTAAACTTGTTTGTTTGTTTGTTTGGGTAAGCACTTAGGAAATAAATGACTGCCAGTGGCTGCCTGAAGAAATCAGAGGATTGTTAAATGCATCTACCTTATGAAATGCAAGTATTTCATCTTTGACTCAATTTCTCAAAGACACTTGCTCCACTTGGATTTTCAGCCTGGCCTAGGCAGCAGATTTTAAAATGGCATGGATGCAATCAATGAGTGTAATTATATTAACAATAATATCTTGTAAATCCAGGAAATGGAAGCTGTCCATTTACAGACAAGAATCATACATGGGCAAACTGTCGAATCTGTCCTGTGGTTGATCTTACAGAACAGCTGTGGTAGAACAGAAAAAGTTTTATCTCCCCAACCCTCCTTGGTTTTCATTCTCAATTATTGCAAGTGCAATCCCTTTGTTTACTTAATGCAAGAATGCTCAAACTAGGAAAATATTGAGATGATGAGGTGATATTAAAACAAAGTAAACAAATGAAAGATATGAGGTCCAGCTTTGTATGGTAGTGGTGATATTTTAAATATGAAAAGATAAGATCTATTATGGACACAATTTCTGTGTTAGTCTGGGTAAACGAGAGAAACAAATTCATAGGTATGCATATGGATATGAGGGAAAGATTTATATACAGGAAGGATGGAGCATTGAGAAAGTATCCCAACTCAGTGCAGTGCAAGGTCGTAAGTCAGATATTTTCCCATATGTCTGATGCCAACATTTAAAGTCTCCTTCTGACTCACAAAGGATGTGCAATGACACCAGGGCAATCACAGGCCAGTGCTTGCAGATTCTTGTGTATCCAGTTGCAGTAGAAGTATCCTGGTTCTGGAAGGGGTCTCCCCATGGCTTCTCATTTACAGGACTCAGAGTCCATCAGCAGTAGCCATTTGTGGGAGAAGCATCTCAGCTCTGACAGGAGTATCGACGTGCCTTCTCTGGCCCCAGAGGTTTGGTTCCATGTGGGTAAGCCTATGTGGCTTCTCCTCCGACTATTCCAGTCTCCAGGAATCAGGATCAATCAGCATACTGTCATCTCATCTTCTCAGTAGTTTATCTCCAACAAACTGAGTGTCTGGTCTCTCATCTCCACAGGGGAAATATCATGAAATTTCCCAGAATTTTCAGAAAAAAACATGCCAACACGAAGGTGTCATTGGCTATCTCCAGATTGACAGATTACATTCCACTCCTACACTCTTGGTCAACTTGGCCCCAGAGTCCATGACTGCCACAATTTCCCATTTGCTGCTAGTTATTAAACTGAGGCAACCAAGCTTATTCCACAGAGAAGCCAGAGTGCACTCAGAGATGAAGACAAGAAGCTAACTGAATCCTGAGCTGACTCATCTAGAGAAGCCAGTAAACCATGCTGCCAAGCGCTGCACTTCCTTCCATTAAAGGCTTTTTTTAATTTGCTCATGACAGGTAGCTGAAGTATATTTTAAATTAGTGTGTTATTTTTTTTCTTTCGATTTGGATGGTAGAGATTTTATATCCTTTCACTCATATCAATTTTTATTGAACATGCAAAAGCATTGCAGGGAAATGAGCAAACTTCATAAATGATAGTCATTTATTGAGATGAGCAAACTCCCTTAGTCAGGCACTTCCCTTTGGTAGAGTTTAATTTAGAATAGTTTAATTTAGTGTTGAGAAACAAAGCTGACCTCATGCTTCTATTAAACAATTTGCATGTATGCAATCTAATAAAATAGCATAATCCCATTTACATCAGGTTATTATAGCCTCACAAAAATAGATATAAAGAAGCAACTATTTGTATTATTTAGGGATGTTGGAACAAGAAGTGATGAAAAAAATGTCATAAAGAACAGGCTGTGAAGTAAACATTTTAAAAAACAATTAGACCCTTTTGTACTTTTCAGTTTATTCATTAGTTTTAGTTGCAATTAGAATGAGTTTATATTTAACGTGATGGGTAAAACACTGTAAAATATTTTACATAAGCATATTTGTGAGTTTATATATTTTACTTCAGTTACAACTTAAGAGTAAAGGTACTTACTGAAACATTATAGGTGGTTATGAATATTAAGGAAGACAATGAATAAAGTAAGTTAAGATAAATGCTCACTGCTAATCTATGTTTTGGAACCCTGGTGGTCTGGGGGGTTAAGGTTTTGCATTGCTAAACACAGGTTAAACAGTTCAGATGCACCAGCACTTTTGTGGCATGTGAGCCTATAAAGATTTACAGAAGCAGGACTGGAATTTGGGGTTGTGAAATGAGTGAACGTGTACTTCGTGGCAGCATGTTTATGTTTTTGTTTGTTTCTCTGCAGTAAATGGCATGAAAGATCATAGCTACCCTCTTCTAGGCCCCCTCTTGCCCAGGGATGAGACATGCCTTCACACTTGCTCCATTGCCACCACTCTGGCTTCACCTGTGCCTACCAAGGCATTTTGCTTCTTTGCTGGATTTTATCATCATTTCAGTGGCACACCGAATTCACAAATAATACTGACCGCTATGGGAGTTTACTAGAGAAGTCAGTGTTTTTGCTGTTAAATGCCATCGTGTCAGCTCCTACGCATAATGACACAAAAGAAGGAAATAATGTCCAAGCCTGTGCCAGCCCATGCCCAAGCTCTCTGATGTCACCACTGTGTCAACCCATCTCATTGAGGGACTGTCTCTTTTTACCAAACATGATGCCCTCCTTCAGGGATGGTCTCTCCTGAAAATATGACCACATTATTTAGGACAAGTAACCATGCTTGTTTCTATGAAGCAATCTGGCCTCAGTTCTTTCAACATAAAGCGGTTTATTCTTTTAGCAGCCCATAATACTTAAACATTTTTCTGCAGCACCACAATTTAAATTCCTTGATTCTTTCAAGAACTTTCTTATTCTATGCCCAAATTTCACCTATATGTGAGACAATGCAGAATACCATGGCATAGGTCCAGTGAATTTTAGTCCTTAAAGTAACATCCTTGCTCTTTAATATTCTATAGATATCTTTTGCAACAGATTTATTTAATGCAATCTCTCTTGATTTCTTGAGTGCTGCTTTCATGAACATTGATTGTGTCTAAGAAGAATTGGTCCGTGGGTCAAGAGGCAGTTGTGGGAAGAGGAAAAGTGTATCGGCATTGTTTAACATCAGGAAAGGTATGCCTCAGAGCTGTGTCCTCTCACCATACTTGTCCCATCTTTATGCTGAACAAATCATCAGGGAAGCTGGACAATATGAAGAAGAATGTAGCTTCGGTATGGGAGGAAGACTTATTGACAGCCTGTAATATTCAGTCCATTCTACCTTGCCTATTGACAGTGAGGAGTAATTGACGCACTTGTTAATTAAGATTAAGGACTGAATTTGCCAGTATAGATCACAACCCAATGTAAAGGAAAATTAAAGTTACCACAAGTCAGGAACCATAAACTTTAAGAACAGGGTCATTGATCCACAGCAACATATCCCAGTCAGCATCAGATCCCTATCTTGCCCCCATTATCTCCGTCATGGAGTCCCTTGGTATGTCTCCATGTTTCAGAGATTCAATAGAGTCGTCCATCCCATGATCCCATAGCTTCGACCATACTGCTTCTAGTTGGTCCCATAGTCTCTGTGTCACAGTCTCTGACACTCTTGTCTAGATATCTCCTACTTCATACAGGACTGGGTCGTGACTGTGAAATGATCCTAAGGTTTTACTCTCTGTTCCTGCATCGAGGATGAATCACCCTTGTAGCTAGGAGAGTATGAAAGAAACCTGACTTGTCCTCTGAATTAGTGTTACACAGGCTCCATTTGCATAACCCTGCCTACTTATCTGTTGGGGTCTACAGAGACATACGTAGATGAGTCATAGTCATGTTAAGTAATTTAACTCCACCACCATTTGGATTTGGGTTCCTGTGGTTTACTGTCTCTGGAACCTTAAGGGGTAATTATTTTACTCTATCCTATAGGGACACTGGGAGCTGGATCACTTCAATGGAAGTAGTTTTATTTTTGATTTAAGACAACAGAAGAGACATTTATCATGATGTCTGTTTTAGAAGAGAATGCTATCTTGATATCAGAACTCAATGGCTTAAGATCCTAGATTTGGCTTTTACTCTGATTATCCACATGGTTATTCAATCTTTCTAAATCTCAAGATCATTTCTTTGGGGAAAAGCAAAATAAATAAAATCAAAATAAATGCAGAACAGCTAATCCAAATCAAATAAAACCACCAGTAGTTGTGAAGACAATAAAAGCAGTTTGAAATTTAATAGAAAAAATAATCTAGACATCATATTTGATAAAGCAAAATACTCCCACAAAATAGGAAGACATTTAAAGAGTTAGATCAACACAATGACTGCAACACCAGAAAATAGTACAGAAATTGTGGGGATGGTACAAGACCCAGCAGTGTTTTCTTCTGTTTTGCAAAGCATCAGAACCGATGGGAGAGCACCTACCAACAAAAGGTTGCTCTCTAGAAGCCCTGGTCAGAGAGTGGGTTAAAGTTGAGCAGCTAGCTGCAGGTCAGCATTAGAAATCACCAGTTGCTCCATGAGAGAAAGATAAGGCATTCTGCTCCTTGGAGATTGGCAGTCTTGGAAACCCTTAGAAGTAGCACTCTTCTGTTCTAATGGATAACTAATGGCTGAAATTGAGTGTATTACTGAAAGTTCCTTTGGGTTTGTGTTTTTAGACATAACTGTTTGTGAGTAGATGTCACTCACACTTTCTTTCTCCCATCTATCTTATTTTATATGGGAATTTTTCTTTCTCTCCCTTATTTGTGCGATAAATTTGTTTAAATAGCAGAACCACAAGCTACTTATTGCTCAACAAATTTGCACTCAGGACTACAGAATTGTTACAGAGTAGAGTGCAACTATGCTCTATAGAATTATTCAATGACTCTAAATTGCTAGGCCATTTTTCAATGGAACAACTGAGCGACACTGTCTTAGAAGAGGTACAGCCAGATTTTCCTTAAAGGTGTGGATAGCAAACTTCCTCTTACATACTTTAGACATGTTTCTAGGAAAGACCATTCTCTAGAGAAGGTCATGGTGCTTGATAAAAAAAGAAGGAGCACAAAGGAGAAAAAGGTCCTCAGGGAGATGTACTGACACCATGGTTATAACAGTGTGTTCAAATCGAAGAGCAATTGTAAGGATGGTTTAGGACTGTGCATTGTTTTGTTCTGATTTAGATATGGCCGCTATGGATTGAAACCAACTCCTAAGCACCTAACAACAAAGCAACAGGGTAATTAGCACTGTCATTATTAGGGAAATCACAAACCCCATCACCATAGTGTCACTCTGATGCTATGTAGATTGCAAACTATGTGTGCTAGCCTTGTCCCCAGCTCAACTTAAGAAAACTTAAGAAAAACGGAGGCAATTAGATCATAAGGCTAGCAATGAACAGTGGAAGTACCATGGCCTGTCAGAAGAGGTACAGTCAGAATGCTCTTTGGATTCAAGGATGCAGAGACTTCATCTCATGTACGTTGGAAATGCTATCAACAGAGAAAATCTCTAGATGAAGTCGCAAGTAGGAAGGAAGGGGCAAGAGGAAAATCATCCAGGAGAGCTGGATTGACATGGTGGCTTCCGCAATGGGCTGAAGCATTGCAATGACTGTGAGGACAGTGCAGCAGTAGGCAGTACTTCCCTCTGTCAAATTAGAGTCGCTCTGATTTGGAGCCAGCTGAAGGCATATGACACTAACAGCAATAACCACACAGGGAATTAATCACCCATACATTAGTCCAGCTTCTAAGCCAGGCATCAATTTAGAAATCAGATATTTAAAAAATAAAAAAAAATATGACTATTTCATTGCTCATCATTTTCTGGGCGGTCATCGAATGTTCTACTCTTAATTAAAAAAAGATATTTTCAATTGACTATTAAAATCAAGAATGCCTTTGGGATTTTTTTATAATTTAATATTTTTATAGTATACAGGTCACATATAATACCCAGGTCATCTTTTTCCCATGTTAAGAAGCCCTGTAAACACTCAAAAGAGGCACCAGACTCTTGTTATTAAATCATAGTGGGTGCTTGATATTTATAAGTACACATAAGCTGTTGCTCTTAATGGGTGCAATTAATCAAATAATATAAAATATATGAAATTTAATTTATAAATTATATATAATTGGTGTTGTCACGTAAGAGAGACTATGGAGGGAAAAAATTCCAATTTGGTGTCTATATTTCATTAAAGTGCCACTTTTGACAAGGTGCTGTCTGCTTACTGAATACTTTTCTTTAGAGCATAGATTTCCTGAAATACTTTTGGACAATTCAAATCCTAGGCTTCTACTCACATCTCTATAAATGTATATGAGAGCTAATGCCGGTAAGAAAATTGCTCCATACCTAAATGGAAGATTCTTAAATCATCCTGGTGGACAAGGCAGTAAGAGGCATCGCTTTCCGGTGGCTTTCTGTGTAAAAAACAACATTTTCAATGATATGTTTCATTGTTGTGCTTGATTTAAAGATTTTGCCGAGTCCTTAATAAAATGAGCTATTCATTTTAAAATGCATCATGGATGCAAACAAGGTTGGGAAAAGATAGAATGGAAGATTGAATTCAGCATTCATTTTGTTACAAGTGGATGTCCCTATACTTTCCTGTAATAGTAAAGAACAATTCTTGAAGATATTCTAACCAACAGAAGGCAGTTCCCAGATTTGGAGTGTGTTGTTTTTCTTTTAATTTGCATTTAGAGTGCATCTTATTCTCTCTGGGAAGTAGTACTCTCAGTTCAGTAAGTGGAATAGCACAAGTGTTTATGTCTGAAATGGTTACATGTTGGTATTACTGTATTTGTTAGGGATCCTAAAATAAGTAAATTTAATAAATTGTTTCAATTTTAAGCCTGTTTGAATTTAATGAAACTTAAATTGCCCAGAACAATTCTCAGCATTTTGATTAGGCTAATTTCAGGTCACTGAATTGCCTTCTTTGTATCAGGGCATCTCAGGCAGGATGAGATAATATGTTGGAATGTTTGGGACTCAAGTTACCTTGGTTTTCATTGAAGCCAAGTAGTTTTTCTCCATCTCTATTGTGGACAAGGAAAATAAGACAGTGTTTTAGAAAATAGTACTTTCCCCTCTTTCTTCATTTATTTTTTAATCTTATGCCTACCTCGACCAAGGACAGAAGGACTGAAACCCAGTTTTTCAGAAAATACATACATATTTGATTATTTATTATGGGGGTAGAGCTCTATAATATCACAGGCGATTTTCCATAATAGGAAGCATTAAAGAAATTATCATCAGTTTCTGTGGCGAAATAATTGTAAATAACAAAGTATAAGAACAGAGAAGGAAAGTGAATTCACAGAACCATTTGCATAAGACTATGGTGACATTGAAAGTTTAAAACCACTCTCTGAGTCCCCATGTGGATTAAGCCTCCAGTGAATGCCTTCTATCTACTGATTAGAAATGTGGACATAATTGAGGTCATAGTACATTGAAAAATGGATTCATGTAGACGCCATGAGGTAAAAATTTAGCACTATATAATTCGTCCCTCATTTTGATCCATTTTTTATCAGTTCTGCAATCCAGTTGGATCCAATTCATAGTGCACTATGTACAACATAAAAATAAAATACTACCTGGTACTGTTTCATCCTTACAGATGTTCTTAATTTTGAGGTACCAGTGCAGCCAGGGTGACAATCCATCTTGTCTGAAGTCTTCACTGTACTCATCTTAAGCTTTACTTTGCATGATGCTGTTCTCCAGTGATTGTTCTCTTCTGATGACATGACCAAAGTATTTGATACAAGTCTCAGCATCTTTGCCTCCAAAAAGCATCTTGAATATCTTTCTTCCAAGACAGATGTGTTTATTCTTCTGGAAGTCCATGATATGTTCAAAGTTTCTCACCAGCACCACATTTCAAATCATTGCTGTTTCTTTGGTCTTCCTTATCCAATGTCCAACTTTCACATGCATATAAGACAATGACCCTGAGGAAATCATCAGAGAAGCTGAATTACATAAAGAAGAGAGAGGCATCAGGATTGGAGAAAAGCTTATTAGAAATAAAGGTGGCACCACTTTGCTTGCTGAAAGTGAGAAGGAAATGAAGCACTTGTTGATGAAGATCAAGGATTATACCCTTCAGTATGAATTATGTCTCAATATAAGGAAAACTAAAATCCTCACAACTGGACCAACATGTCATGTCATGATAAATGGCGGAAAGGTTGATGTTTTGGATGTTGTCTTACTTGAAAGCACAATTACTGCTCAAGGATGTAGCCATAAAAAAACATGTTGTGCATTAAGTACATCTGCTGCAAAAGACACCTATGCCTGACCCAAGCCATGGTTTTCTCCATTGCATCATCTGCATATGAAAGTTGGACATTAAATAAGGAAGACTGCTGAAAAAGTGATGCATTTAAATTGTGGTATTGAAGAAGAATATTAAAAAATATCATGGGCTGCTCAAAGGACAAACCAATCTGCCTTGGAAGAAGTAAGGACAGAGTGCCCTTTGGATGCAAGAATGGCAAGACATCATTTTATATACTTTGGATATATTGTCAAAGAAGCAGTCCCTTGAAAAGGATGTCAGGTTTGATAAATTGAAGGAACATAGACAAAGAGGAAAGGCCCTGGTGATGAGTTGGATTAACACAGAGGCTGCATCCATGGAATCAACGTTAGGAATAACTGGGAGGATGGTACAAGGCCTGCCATATTTTGCTATGTTGTGAGTAGGGTCTCTTCTCTGTGGGGAGGAGACAAACCAATGATACCTATCTACAGAAGGTAACAGTGGTGGGATTCAGTTGGTTTGCAGAACCAATATCATTTTTGTTGTTGTTGAGTTCAGTGGATCAGTTGTTAGAATGGCACTTTTAATCAGGGTTCCATCTCACATGGGTGGCTGGGTACTCTCCCCAATGTGGAAATCACAAATTTGTACTCACTATTCTTTTTTTAACAGTTATTGTGCAACTGTGAGCCCATAGCAATGCTCCTTCAATACATTGTGCAACTGTGAGCCCATAGCAATACTCCTTCAATACATAGGTATAAGCAGTTTTATGGAATTGTGGTGGTTATAATATTTATTTATTTCATGAAACTCAATATACTTTTGATGAAATACTACATTGTATTCCCTTGAATTTGTTACTTCAAGAAACAAAAATATGATTTAAAGAGAAAAAGTGCCCAGTGACTAGATACCATGCTCTAATTTTTTTCAGCTCTGTGTTTTGCCCCCCAATTCCCACAAAATATTGTGAATGTATTTATACAGATCTTGAAGGTGTTCAAAGAGCTTGAAATATTGTCAGAACAATTCTCTAAGTCCAGCAGATTAGAAAAGGTTCTCTCAGAGATGAACATAATGTGGTTAATGAAAAGAAGCTACCTCACCTGTTCTTATATGGCAAGCCCAGTGACTAATTGTCTAATGGAACTCCCTCTACAGGAATGAAATTCTACTCCTACAGGGAAAGATGACTAAGAGTAAAATCACACAGGGCACAATGCTAAGCTGAAAGTAAAGAATATTGCAATTGGGGATTACAATCAAGAAGACATACAGAAATTTCTTAACTGAAACTTTATTCTATTTTATCAGATAATGCTTAATATTTTCATTAATATTCCAAAAACTATTTCTTATAGCAACATCTACTTTTGTGTACCTTTGTATTGTTCATATTTTAGTGTTAACTGTAGGTGATAATAAATTATATTTAATTATATATACTTTTATTCCTTAAAACAGTCTTCAGGACATCAAACTTATTGTTAAATTGCTTGCCACCTCTCATTGAGAAGGAAGCTGAAAATCACATGGTTTGGGTCAGTCACACCTCAACCTTCCCGCTTGAAGCTAAATAAGTGCTCATCGAGCAGGGAGCAATAAACCCGCATGGAAGAAGCACATCAGCCTGTGAGATCCTGAGGGGGTCACAGGAATAGGTTTCAGAAATTCAAAAGCAAGCAGTCAAATTGACATGAAGGAGTATAGCCAACGTGGAAACCCAAAACCTACCCGGAAGAGAATAGGACAGTCCCTCACAGAAGGGCCGCACAGAAGGTATGACATATGCACAGTGCAATATAGGACTGTCGAAACTTACCTCTCCTCTAGTCCTTTAATATTTACTCCCCTTACTATTATGATCTTAGTATTACTCATTAATCTTGTTAGGCCTCTGTGTTCATTTTTATAATTAAGGTAGTTCAAAGCATGAAGACCAAGACAAATAAACCCTTCAGAAATAGTAATGGGACTATTGATTACCTAAGGGTATGAGGAGGGTGTGTGGAGAGCAGGGAAGGGGAAACTGATAGCAATGATGTCTGTATAATCCCACTGAAGGAGAAAAAAAATAACAGAATTGTTGGTGAACAGATACATTGGATGGTGTAAAACACACCAAGATAATGATAATAATATAGTAAGATAGAATAGGATAGAATCAAATAATAAGGGCTGAAGAGGGTAGTGTGAGGGAGAGAGGGGAGAAAGAGCTGATTTCAAAGAAATCAAGAAGAAAGAAAACATTTTGAAACTGGCTGGAGGAGCAGGTGTGCAATTATGCTTCATATAACTGAATTATGGATTATTATAATATCAGTAAGAATTCCCAAAATTATTAATAACAAATCACTTTAAGGAGGCATTATGGAGCATATCTAATGAATGCAATACCTTGTTTGATATCTTTACTGATGTCTCCATGAGCATTGATTGTGCATTCAAACTAGATGAAAACCTGGACTATGACCATTTCTCTGTTTACCATGATACTGCCTATTGTCCCAGCTGTGAAGATCTGGGTTTTCATGACCTTGAATTGTAGTCCATACCAAAAGCTGCAATTCAAATGTGTTCTATTTTTTATTCGTTTCTGTTTTTTATTGAGATTTGTCTGTGCTTTATATTGTCAATGCTGTTTTTTATGGTTGTTTTTGTTTCCCTCTATATGAGATCTAGAATAATTTCAGAATCTACACCAGGTAAATCTACAGAGGCAGTAACTAGATTTATGGTTTCTCACGAGTTGTGGAAAAGGTGGTTTAGGAGGAAATGGGGATCTAATAGTACTGAGTACAAGAATATATAAATTGTACTAACTTTTATTGTGGTGATGATTGAACAACTTTTAATATGTTTAAATCTTTGGATTTTATGGTTTGTGAGTTATATGCCTATAAAACTTTCTTTTAAGTCAAGTTTATAAGAAGAGAAGTCTTCTCTCTTTCTTCGATAGCTTAAGGGCAAGTCAGGAGAAATAAATATAAACGCACACAATTAAATGATAACAGCAGTGTGCATGTGCTTAATTACTACAAGCGTATAAAATAGAGGTGAGAAAGTACATCAGTGAAAGTTAACCTAAATCTTGAATTGTAAAACAGACTATAACTATGTAATTAAACTGAACTACTTATAGTAGCTAAAATTCTTCACACATTGTTTTACCTCGAGCATTTTTTTCGCCAGAATGTTCTTTCCTCTTTTAGCCTGTGTTGGAAAAATGTGGCCAGAATGCTCCTTAGGGGGAAAGATGGCAAGCCCTCCCCTGACATGCTTTATACATAGTCAGGAGAGACTTGTCTCTGAAGAAGGATTATCACTTTTGGTAAAGTAGAGGGACAGGCCTCCAATGAGATTGATGAACACTGAGGCTGCAACCATTTGAACAGGCACGGAGACATCTTTGGGAATGGGGCAGGACTCTATCTACAGTGTTTAACTCTGTTGTATGCAGGATCTTTGTGAGGCAGAACAACTCAACTCAACAATAACATTGTTCTGCTACTTAAGTTAATTGAAGATGTTCTGATTAACTCAATGTCATTCTTCTGTTGCTTTCCTCGAGGCTTCACACATGCAGAAATATTCCTCTTTGCAATTCTACTAATACTGAGTTTCATCATTGAATTATTCATGTTTTTTTTTTTTGTTTCTCTTACTTGACCTCGAACCCTTAGAAGGCAAGACTTCATTCCATTCATTCTGGATACTTAGTAGCAGGTAGACCCAGTCATTATTTCATTTCTCTTCTCAATGACATTTTGTGGAATTTGAGCAGGCACCAGAGTTGTTGCAAAATCTCTCTTGGAGGTCTATGAATTTAAACTGTAATAAAACACTTCTCTGATCTTTTCTCTCATTTCGTCTTCTGCAATCTGATTTGTAGTCAACTATTTCCATGATATATTTCATTTAATCACCAATTGTGATGTCTAGCTTCATATATTTAAACTCAAATGACTTTGCTCATAAGCCATATTCTCTACCTATCTTGCTGCTAAAACCAAATATATATGTATATGTATATATGTGTATGTGTATATGTATCAGACATTTTTACTTCTCTTTCTTATACTTCACATAAAATATACAATTCCTAGGGACTGAGCCCCAGTGGCATAGTGGTTGTGTGCAGGACTGCGGCCCACTGGTTTGGCAGTTCAAATCCAGCAACAGCTCTCAAGGAGCAAGGCTGGGCCTCCTACTCCCACCAGAGGGAGGGATGCCCCCCAAAATTACACTTTCTAATAAGCATGTTTTCCTAAAACAAGTAATTCCTACCTCTGAATAGTTGTTATTATAAAATATATTTCTCTAATTGTATTCCATCTCTTCATTCACTGCATTTAATTTGCATTGATTTATTCCATTTATATATGTCCATGCTGATTCTTTTGTTATTATTGCTGGGTATCCTTGAGTTCATTCAACTCATGGCAACCTTATATAGAACAGAACAGAACTCTGACCATTTCCAGGCCATCCTCACAATGATTGTTATACCTCAGGCTAGTGGTGCAGTCACTGGGTCAACACATCTTACTTTTTTACTCACCTTATACTTAACCAGACAAGAGCTCTTTTTTTTTCCCAGACTCCTCTCTCCTGACTCATGCATAGGTCGTGAGGCAAAGTCCTATTGTGCTGGCCTCTAAGAAGCATTCTGACTGTTCTTCTGCCAAGACAGAGTTGCTTGTTCTGGCAGTCCATGGTACTTCCAACATTCTTTTCTATCACCATAACTTAAGTATATTAATCTTTCCTCAATATTTATTATTAGTTTTCCAATTTTCACATGCATAGGAGGCAAGTGGAAAAAGAATGGGTTGAGTCAGGTGCCCCTAGATCTCAGTCTTTACTCTTCAACCTTGTAAAAAGATTTTCTTTCTCAGATTTTCCCAATGCAATTTTCTCATGCTTTTTCCATTACTGCTTCCAAGAGCAAAATGAAACCCTTCATAACTTAAATCTTTCTCCTTTATCATGTTGTTATCTATTGATCCAGTACTGAAGAGTTTGGAGGGGGTTGTTTTTTATTTGTTTGTTTACATTTAATTGTAATCTAATCTGTAACAAAGACTGTTGTACTTTACTTGCAACAGTTAAGTACTTTAAATCCTTAAGGATCCTTGCTCTACACCTGACACTGTGTTCTTCTTCATCAATCCAGTTTCTCAGACTTCACCAGGTTGTTGAAACTTTTCAAATGATAATTAGTCAATTCCTCTAGGTCTGCGGTGTGCTTTTTGTTTTGTTTTGTTTTGGGTTATTTTTTACTAATGGTTTTAGTGTAGCTTGGATTTCTTTCTTTAGTAAGATTGTCTTTATCATGTTACTTTTTGAAATGGCTGATGTGGCAGTCATGTACTTATGTTAATTTTATGATTGAAATGCAGGGGTGGAGTCTAGCCTGTTAATCTGGAGATAGCCATTGAGTAGCCAATGAGGCCTCTAAGTGGGCATGGCTTTCTCCTGAGACTTCTGGGAAATCTCACAATATTTCCCTCATGAAGATGAGAAGCTATCTTCCCCAGTTGTTGGGAGTTAGTCTCAGAGGTGATGAGTCATGGAAAAGATAAGGTGGCAGCGTCCAAGAAACTGGAGGAGCTGGCGGAGAGACCACATGGCTTTGCCCTGATGGAGCCGGACCTCTGAAGCTGGAGCGGCATGCTGTTGATGGACCCTGAGTCCTGGAAGCGAGGAGCCATGTGGGAGACCCCTGCTAGTGCCAGAATACTGCACCCACTGACCTGTGACTTCATGAGTCGGAAGGAGACTTTGTAGGCTAATTTCGGGCATATGGGTTAATATCAGACTTATGACTTTGTACTGGACTGGATTGGGATGCCTTCTTAGTGTCACATTACTTTTGTATAT